>VZTV01039302.1:700-26170 GCA_013400875.1 Anhinga rufa | reverse complement strand
CATAGGTGCAGACTAGTACTGGGGAAGCAGAGAGCAGGGCTGACAACAGATTTCTCACCAAAACCTGTAAGACTGAAAAGAGCTATCAGGCAGCAGCAGCTACCGGTGACTTCTCAAATGAACTCACCTTGAGACCAAACCAAAAAGCCCAGGCTCTTCATCCTTAGAGTCCGTTGAAATAATAAGAGGAAGGATGCACATATATTTAAGTTAATTCATTCAAAGTTTAGGCACACACCCCCTTACCTTTGGCAATACAGAGCATAAATATTCACCAGGGAATGGAGCAGGGCAGGGGAGACCAGAAGAAACACTACACATTTTGTGAGTCACAGCAAGCCATAACAGAGGATTCATTAACTGGATTCAGGTGATCCTATTAGCTTTGCAATTGCTGCACATCAGGCTGCAGAGTAATTAGAGCTGCAATTCAGAAGGATTTACCAGAACATTTTTTATTAAAACACAGTTGTTGCTAATCGGCCTGACTAAAGTCTTCAGAGCTATTAGCCTGTTGCACAGAAGTCATAATTACTTCATCCACTGGGGAAGAAGGCATCAAAGAAACTGTCTGGGATCATCTGCATGTTTAGAGGACCAAAGGAAAGCCAGGGAATTCAATGGGACATCTCCCTTTGGCATCACCACAGGCTTTTGATCAGGTTTCCAAGAGGAGCATTTGGGAGGCCAGGGGAGAATGCAAGAACATCAAGCCTACACAGGAAGGATTTGCCATCGGAAGTATGCCAAGGCAACACCCAGATGTATTAGTTGACTCAGAGTTACTGCATAAGTTGTAATTGCTGCCTAAAAGTTTAGTGGTCCACCTGAATTACATGATCTCTATCTGCTGAGATCAGGCAGCATCTCACAGAAGCAGGGCCCATATTTCCTCATCTGGAGGGAGAGCGTTTTTCAGTGCAGACAGACTCAGCCACTCAGCCGCTCCGGAGAGGAGTAAAGGGCAAGCATCTACCAGAGCAGTGGAGCATGATCGGCTCCTGGGTTTCTCAGCATATGGCTAGCCATGGAAACAGGAGGATGCATCCCAGCTCCAGTCCCTGACCTCACTTCCACCAGGGTAAGGCAGGCTTGATTCAGGTGACAGAGAACTGGGCTCAGTAAGTCTGGCCACAGGATTGAGAAAGAGCGAGGCATCTGGGCACCTGCTGTCCTGCCCTGCTCTGCTTCCACAGACACTACACACACAGCCCTGTATGAAAGTAGGAGGGCAGAGACACCAACAGAGGAGAAAGAAGAAGTAATTTCCCTCTCCACCGCCTCAAACCAGACTTGGTGAGTGTAGGACAGGGGCTCTGCAAGTCAGGCTGTTCCTCCTCTGCCACCAGCACTGCCCATTCCCCTCCCTAGCCCACTTCGCTCAGAGGTTTACTACCAGTCCACAGAACATCCTTTCCCACTTTCATCCCCACCATACCAGCTGGCATCTGCAGCAAGCACACTCTCACCAGGAGGGAACTGGCAGGCTACGCTGCCCAACTGTTAGACTGTGAGACCACACTTTAATAGTTCCTGTGCATCCAGGTACTCCGTAAGAAACCCTGCCAGAGCCTCTGAAACACAACACCCTCACCCATATTAAGCAATACAAACAGTTTATCAACAGTCTAAAGGGAAGCTCAGAAAGGACAACATGATAAAAGAGCAAGTGGAAATATGCATGTACACGCAGGTTGTGAGGATGCAGAAATAATATCAGGGCAATAACAAGTAGCCAACCCTCACTACAGGCTCTGGAAGGGAGGAGGTCTGCTTGTAATTACCTTCAGAAGAGATACTTTGACTTTTATGCTCTTGAGAGCCAAGACTCTGATGCATTCTGCTTTGCCCAAGGTCTCTAAATAACTGATCTGATGTGACCCTGAACTGCCTGTCCCGGTGCCTGTCCTGGGCCTGCTCTGGTGGGCACGGTGGACCTCTGATAGGGTCTCCCTCAGAAATGTCCTGCTCAGATGCACGGCACAGAAAGCATAAAGGAGATTCTAACTAGTGCAGGGATGTGCTTCTGAAGAAGAATATTCTGTTTTAATAAGCAGGCTAAAGGAATACATGAAATATCTTACTATTCCAAGGAGAGGGGATAGGGGACATTTTGCCAGCTTCCCCTCCTTCAGCACTTCAAACACTTCAGCACATACGCCCTACAGGGAAGCCTGTACAGTGTCTAAACCTAGTGTAGGTTTTACAGCCTTAGCCTCATACTACACCTAGCACGGGGCTAGTGATGTAATGCAAATAATTAAACATAAAATCACGGTTGGCAGGTGACAGAAGAAGGGAGTTGGTTGGAACAGCTCATAGTGACAGTTTGTTCTTCCTTTGCCCTAATTCAAATCGCAGAGGTGAAAAGTGCTGTCCTGCCTGGGAGGATCAGAGGAGGCAGAGACGAGGACCCCTCTGAGTTTCCAGACCAAATAAACTGCTTGTTAACTCTCTGACCAACTGCAGGGGAGATAACTGTCTGGCTCTGACCTGCTAGCATCCTGCCAAAAAGGGTTAAAAAATTTAAAAAAAAAAAAAAAAGACACTCCAAAGACTTTTGAAGTCTTTTCTAAATAAAGCAATAATAATAGATCTGATCTTTATAAACCATCATCACTGAGCTTAACTAAACATTTTGCTCTTTTACAGCTGGACACTAGAGCTAGGTGTACAACTTGGAACCAAATGCTCATCTAATGATTTAGGTCCTTTGTAAGTTCACAAATTAGCCATGAACAGACTTCAATTTTGATGACTTTGCTCATGCTCAATTACTCAGTGTATGCTTTATGTGAACATATTTCAGCTAATAGATAATTCACAGATTATTCCTTTGGTTGCCCAAATCACATGGTGACTTTCAAACATAAGATCACCTAAATCGCCTATTAAATTTGGATTCCAAGTAGAGACAGCCTTAAGGGACCTGGTTTTCTAGACACTGTTTATGGGCTACCTCACCACTGCTTTGGGGGGAACTTCCATAGTCACTTTTTAAAATCTAGGCCAGATTTCTCTTTTAGTTTAAATTTTAAAGTCATGCAAAAAGTTTCCAAATTACAGACTCACATTCCGCAGATGCTGCTGAGAATAAACTATTAACATTCCCATGAAACTCTTAAAAAGTGCTGGATACACAGCCGGAAGCCCTATGTGCTGTTTCCCTTTGAATACTTTTCAGTTGTTTTTTATTCTGAATGCTTCATTGAGCTCTACTAGACATAAATAAAAAAGGTAAACATTTCCTTTTCTAGTACATCACACCAATTGATACTTGACTCACAGACCTTCCAAGCCTAGAAGGTTTTGCATACTTAAGGGAATATGTCTCCAAAATTAAGCCTTTTTTGTATGTTTTCCTGTTTATACTTCATTGTGTTGCAGTCATAGTTCACTTTTTTTTCCTTGCAAAGCAAGAAGCAGTTTCAATTAACAAATTAGAGATTCCTGTAAATATTCTCTATTTGGAGAGGGTAAAGGAGAGATTTCCGGGGCAGAGGAAGAATAAAAAAAAACCCAAACAACAGAATAAGGGTTATAAAACTGAAAAGTAAACAGGCTAAATGACTTCTTAAAACCCCTTGCACAGAAGACACCTGTCTTCCAGCAGGCGCAGCCGAAGCAGTCACGTGAAGCAGCAAAAGGGGATATACTGAGACCCAACAGCAACTCAAGAGCCATGAGGCTTGCTAAAAGCCATTGGCCTTTATCAGAAAGGCATGCCAACAGCAGAACCGCCCATTCCTCTCACTCCGTGTCTGCAGGAAACATGATAAAAACCTTCACCAAAATATAAATAAGGGGTCAGGACTTGCCAGCTTGTTACTTCGCACGACAACTGTGCCACAGGGGTGCTGCCTGGGATCACGTCCCTGCTGACTGGGGTACTGAAGAAAGTAGAAGGCAAAAGACAGCACCCACCCTAAACTGGCTCTCGCTGCTTATTTTGGAGCCCCATACCTGGAGTCATGTTTAGAGACAGGAAGGAAGAAGACATATAGACTAGAGCTAGGCTGTGCTCTCCATTCAAAGCTTTGCTCTCTGCTCACCAGGATTTTCTGACTGCAGGCAATTAAAACTGGCTCTCTGCTCTTTGGTGTTTGTTGCTTCGTATTCTTGTCTGCAGTCACTGGTAATGGAGCATGCAACAAACTACCCACTTTCCACACCCTGCTCTTCCAAATATGGCAGTTCACCTAAACCCCAAGACTGGGTGCTCACTCAGGAAAAGCCTCCACTGTCAGGAAACTGGTTACTTCCACCAAAGCTGCCTTGGTAGCAAGAATGAAGAATGCCCTAAGGAGAAAGGAGACAAGTGAGAGTTTGGCACGGAGTATCCACCCTGTCCTGCTTACTGAACACCAGTCCCTCCCAGTGCTGTGAAGAGTGTTTACCAGGGCTGCTCCAGAGCTGGACCTGGAATTCAGCCTTAAACCCCACCCCAAGATCCTCCTGTGTGCTCTGCACCTCCTCCTGGCCAAGCCTTCTCTTCTTCAGGGCTTCCCACATGGCAGCATGCTGCTGCCTGCATTTCTCCAGGGGACACCTTCCCAGGTGGGGATGGCTACAGATCAGGACTCCAGCAGTTGGGTACTCTGGTACGACACCTTACGCCTATGCTTAGAGCAGGTCTTGGAGAAGGCTGGGCCATGAGGTTCTGGTGAAAGCTGTTTTTTTAAAAGCTCATGGCTCAGTCTCTGCTCTGCCACCAACTTTCTGTTGGTGGCTCCGTCCAGGGTCTACTCACAGCCTGCCTAGGACATTCCTTTCCCTCCATCTGCTGCCTGGCCGAGCACCCTGTGGTTGGCATGTGCCTTCCGCAGCCAGCCTGCAGCACAGGGACTCCCCTTCCTGCAGCAGGTCAGACCCCAACAGCACACAAAAAACAAGAGTTCTAGAATCTGTCTTCATTCTGCAGCAAGCCTAAACTCTCCCTCCAGTTCTTCCCCCTTCCCAAACTGCAGAGCCTCACCAGGCCACCCGGGGCTTTGCAGGAACGCAGGCCCCTTCAGCCCCACAGCTTCACTGCAGGGCATCTGCCATCTGTAAAGGGGGAAATATCACACAGCAGCACCTGGCTAGTAAAGGATCGACATTCAAACATCCACACTTGGGGTCTTGGGGAGAAAACTAACAGACAGGGGCAGGTTTCGACCTATGTGAAGGCGTGGAGCATCTGGCAAGAAGAAGAGAGTGAAGGCAGCAAAATCCAGTGAGCTCAGCAACCAGGCACAGCATTTTAGCAGAGACCAGGGAGCACCACAGTTGATGTTTCTAGGCCTGACTGGCAACCAGGCAGAATTAAAGCTCCACTTATAAAATTACAAGGTTAATAGATGTTACAAGCACGTTACCAGGTGTCGTGACTTGCTGGAAGCACATCCCTGAAGTTAGCAGAAGCAATTACAAGCACCCTCTTCACTATCCAGCTGCACCAACCACCCGTAGGCACTACTTAGCAACCTTTTATCAAAGTAAACTCAGCACAAAGGAGGATCTGGTGTGCCCACACCACTGTGCATGTCCTCTGAGCCAGCTCTGCTCCCTGACAGAGTTCATCTTAAACAGAGCCCAAATGCATCAGTCATTTTAAAATTAAAACAAAACAACAACAAAAAAAACCCACAATCAACAAACAAAAAACCCAAACCAGCCATCAGAGCCAAACTACACTGTTTATTATAAAGTAGAACCCTTAGATCACATAACCTGCTATGGTGAAGAAAAAACAAAGAAAACCACTTGGGGAAGGAATGGAAGTCCACATGGCATGACTCTTCTCTGACTTTCAAGCAAAAATCAATTATCCTGGGAAGGCCAGAAAAGATAGGAAGTGGGAAACTAAGATAAAAAAGGCCTACGGATGGCTGAAAGGCCTTGTCCTAACTGATACGGGAAGCCTGGGACAGGGAACTACTGTATCACTCATTTTACGCCAAGCCTGTTGAGATCTCCTGTCCAAGCTGGACTATCTAAAAGGGGCGGAAAGTTTCTAGGAAGCAGCAGGGGTTTTGTACGTCACTGTAGCTTCACAAACTTGGCCCAAGACAAGGCCTGTAAAGCTTCTGAAGCAAGTAGCAGTGATCAGCCCAGAGCTGGGCAATAAAAACACCAACACCAACAAGCACCTGTGAGCTGGCTGGATAGTAAAAAGCCAAACGAGTCCAAACCCGTAAGGACATGACGGCATTTTACAGGAACTTGCAACACCACCTTCAGGGTGGGGACGAGCAACCAGTGTCCACACCTTGTTGCACTGTAGTCATTGGTATGGTTATGGGATCATGCTAGAATACCAGCTGCACATGAATATGTGGTTAAGGACCCTCACACACCCCTGTAAAGGCAATTAGTTTCTCACAGCCATGCACATGCTCACACCCTGCTGGCAAATGAAAGGCACAGAGATGTCACAGGCTTTGCGCACGGTGCCGTGATGTGGATAGGACAGGGACAGGTAGGAGGCAACTCTTTGTTTTAACAGGTTGCCTAAAAAGCAACTGTCTGCAGAGAACTCCTCACCACAAACAGCTTCAGCACACTCCACCCAGCCCACATGAAAGGTGAGCATGAGGGACAGGCCAAGTCTCTGACTGGTACAGGCTCCAGCTATGGGTGTAGGTAGGGGAAAGAAACAACCCACCCCTCCAACCCACTTAGGCTAGAAGAAAAGATTTGTGGTTTTCTACATTTTCAGCAATGCTGTGCAACATTAAATACCCGATGGGTATATTAGCATGCCTGCTTCAGGAAAAACCACACAGCCCTTTTCTCCTCCTTGTTTAGTGTTTTATCCAAATCAAAACTGAGAAATAAAGCACTCCAGCACTTCATGCACTGCAGCTTGAATTAGTACACAAGTGGCAAAAAAATAGCTTTTAAAGACACTTTTCCCTGTTTGTTTCTCAGGCTACCCCTCCTCTGGTGACACTAAGCAGAATCTGTCTCTTCTCCTCTGCTGAAGCTGAGATCAAACAACAACTTTACCACATCATAAGTTACCATTAAGGCTACTTCTGGCAAAAGATGATCCTTCCCTAACTAAATACTAAAGCTCTCCTGGCATTTCTTTTCTTATTGTCTGTATCCAGCCCTGTATTTATAAGATTAGCCTCAAATTAGGACAGTTTCCTCATTCTTCCTTCACTCTTACTACAGCCTGGTTCCTGGGAATCTGATTCTATCTTCCCCAGAGGTTACTCCCTGTTGATAGGAAATATCTAGTGTATGTGGGCAGGAAGTGCCAACAGAGGATAATGAGGATTAAGAGAGAGTCCTTGTTATGACTTATCACCACAGCAGATCAGGAGACTCAGTGGGCCATTTGATCAACAGGAACATTAGGAACTTGTCTCACACTCCCACACAGTGTCTCGCCCCACTGTGGTGTGGGTTAAAGTAGCACATGGGGCTTTGAGGGCAGGATGAGCTGCCCTGGCCCATCCAGCTACTTCCAACTCATCCAATTCTTCCTAGCCAGAAGCATGGTACTTAAGAAGCAATGGGGGAGGACAGGTCAAAGAGAACAAATCCTTTTGGAGTTCTTGCCCAAACGTTCCTCAGAGGAGTAAAGAGGTGGGTTTGTTGACCCAGGCAAAGGGTCATTTCAGAGTGACTGGTGCTAGTGAACAACAAGATGTTTCAGTTGGTACAAAGTGCCTCTCTCTGCTTTGGCTGTCCTACACTACATTGCAGTATCCATTTGACAACAGATATGCAATAACCTCAGGAGTCTTCTCCATCAGCCGTGCACTTCGGCAGGTCTCTTCACTGAAAAGAGAGAAAGAGAGCACAATATCTCCAGCCCCCATAAAAGCTTCTCATACACACACAACCACAGTGTGCCATACACGGCGTACTCCGGGACAGCATCTTCTTGGAAAAGGAGAGGAATCAGAGCCACTAACTGTAGTTGGATCAAGCTTCATCCTGCCCTGTGTTCTGTCTTCAGTGGTACTTAATAGCAGCACCTAGAGAAGAGTATAAAAACAGGCCAAGCATGTAGCTATGTTTCATTACAAACACTTTCCCAGGCTCCAGCTATTTGCAGCTGGGGGACTTTCTCAACAAGCGATGATGTATTGATATTTAAAAACACTAAATGGATTTTCCTTGCATTAGATATCCAGTCTCCCCCAAACCTACATAAATTCTTTTGTTCACCACAGATTCATACTGTGCATTCATACAGTTTGTTCTCAGGTCTTCTTCTGCAAGTCACAGAATCAGAATCACAGAACGGTGGGGGTTGGAAGGGACTGCTGGAGATCATCTTGTCCAACCCCGGTGCGTGAGCAGCACACCTAGAGCAGGGGGCACAGGACTATGTCCAGGTGGGGTGTGAATGGCTCCAGGGAAGGAGACTCCACAGCCTCTCTGGGCAGCCTGGGCCGCTGCTCTGGCACCCCCACAGGAAAGGGTTTTTTTCTCATGTTTAAGTGGAACTTCCTGTGTTCCAATTTAGAATACTAGAATCATAGAACAGTTTAGGTTGGAAGGGACCTTTAAAGGTCATCTAGTCCAACCCCCCTGCAGTGAGCAGGGACATCCACAACTAGAGCAGGTTGCTCAGAGCCCCGTCCAACCTGACCTGGGATGTCTCCAGGGATGGGGCATCGACCACCTCTCCGGGCAACCTGTGCCAGTGTCTCACCACCCTCACAGTAAAAAATTTCTTCCTTATATCCAGTCTAAATCTACCCTCCTTTAGTTCAAAACCATTAACCCTTGTCCTGTCACAGCAGGACTTACTAAAGAGATTGCCCCCATCTTTCCTACAGTCCCCCTTTAAGTACTGAAAGGCTGCAATAAGGTCTCCCCGCAGCCTTCTCTGCTCCAGGCTGAATAACCCCAACTCTCTCAGCCTGTCTTCATAGGAGAGGTGCTCCAGCCCCCTGATCATTTTTGTGGCCCTCCTCTGGACCCGTTCCAACAGGTCCATGTCCTTTCTGTGCTGGGGGCTCCGGAGCTGGACGCAGCGCTGCAGGTGGGGTCTCACCAGAGCGGGGCAGAGGGGCAGAACCCCCTCCCTCGCCCTGCTGCCCACGCTGCTGGGGATGCAGCCCAGGGCACGGTTGGCTTTCTGGGCTGCAAGCGCACATTGTTGGCTCATGCCCAGCTTTTCACTCACCAGTACCCCCAAGTCCTTCTCCGCATGGCTGCTCTCAATATTTTCATCCCCCAGCCTGTATTGATAGCGGGGTTGCCTTGACCCAGGTGCAGGACCTTGCACTTGGCCTTGTTGAACCTCATGAGGTTCTAACAGGCCCACCTCTCCAGCTTGTGACCATTGCCCCTTGTCCTGTCATTGGGCACCACTGGAAAGAGTCCAGTCCCATCTTCTTGACACCCGCCCTTCAGATATTTATAAGTATTGATGAGATCCCCCCTCAGCCTTCTCTTCTCCAGGCTGGACAAACCCAGTCGACAGTTTTGGCTTTTTTGACCATACTTAGAATCAAGCCTTGCTCCTATAGCCCAGTTCACTGCACTCCTGAGATCTCTCCTCCAAGTGACATTATCCATTTTGAACCCATTGCACTGCATTTTAGATTAAGATGGCTCCCTATTCCCCCTGGATTGCTTAGCTTTTCTCAGCATCATATGCTGCAACCCCACTACTCCACTTTGCAAGGACTTCCTACAGTTATTCAGTGCAGCTTTTGGGTTTTGCTACTCTGAATAGTCAGCAAACTTCATCATCTGCCACTTGCTCCTTTTTATCATTAACAGACATTTAAAAGCTCTGGCCTTCAACAGGCCCTTGTCACATTTGACTGATGTCAATTCTCCACTGGGAAATATGGCCCTTCACCTCTCAGTCTTCATTTCCCATCTTTCAGCTTATTATTTACCCATAAGAGATGCCCATGAGATATCTCAAAACACTGAGAGCACAATAGGACTTCTGGCTGGCCAGGGTCCAGCCGCCCATGGAGTATCTTGAAAAAGACCTATTTTCCCATCCGCTTTCTCAGCCCAACTCCTCAGCTTGCAGGCCTCAGTAACCTCCCCCAGGAAGGCTCCCAATTGTGTCAGTAAGGAAAGGAGAATACCTGCACTCCAGACACAGCGCAGTCGTTAATATTGAGTATGGGCTGACACAATGTAATGGCAGCAGCCAGGCGCCAAGGAGGCTGAGCATCCTTGACTCTGCTGAACTCAAGCTATGCCAGACCACTGCAAGAAATTCCTGGAGATAATTTTTTTTTTTCCTGGGGGGAGCCTGAACAGGTCCCCACAGAAACACTACCAGGACTTCCTTCTGCAATGCCCTGGGCTTGCAGCAGCCACAAAGAGAACTGTCATTACTCAGCAACCCAGCTTGCTCCCAAACTCTGGAAAACATCTGGAGGGGAAAAAAAACATGGCTCTCCCTAACATCCCTTTGCTGAATACTATTCCTAAATCCTAGGGAGACAAACAGAGCACAGCCTTTTCCTCCTAGTGACAATCTTCCATCCTGCCACCCACCCCAGCACCCTCCCCCTGACTGTCCCTGTGGACTTCAGTCTTCACCTCCCTGCCACACCATGCTTTTGCAAAGTGCTCCCTTCAGCCTCCTCCACCCTAGAGTTGCCCGCATTTCAGCGCCCAGAGAGCAAGCCTCAGGAAAAGCACCTTCCTCTTCTTTCACAAGGAGCAGCCGATTGCTTCAGATAATGGTATTAAGTGAACAAGTCAGACACTGAGCAGCAAGATTAGTTCCCACAAAGACTGGGTAGTAATGAGAGTGGTTAAAGACAGGTAATGAGTGGGTGGCATTTGTCAGTTTCATAATGTAGATTATAATTTGTTTATTACTCTTGCTACTGCTTTCGCTGCTGTTGGAATGCAATTAAATAATAGCACCTATGAGTCCTGTCGAGTATCTGTCATCCCTGACCTACAAACATCCCTGAGACTCTGCTGCACATGCAGTAGCACTGGACATGTGATGGCATCACATGGCCAGTAGGAAGTATCCCACAGCTCAGGAAGAAAAGTGAAGAACTCCATAGGCAAAACCAAACGTTATCTCCACAAGGAACAGCCTCACAGAAGTTTTGGAGATTCAAGAAAATTAACCATCATCCAGGGTTTCATTCATAATTATTTCAGAACAGTGACATCTGGGAGTTATTCTGGACTGCCAGAGATCAGAACTCGACTTTAACATTGAGACAAGGAAAGTGTAACTCACCACTAGTCCCATCTCCAAAGTCAAGTGCTTCATCTTTTGGTGGCTAATCAACACAAGCTGCAAGGGCCCCCCATTTTCCAGGGGAGCCAGCACTTATGATCCAGAAGTGCTCTTCACAAGGCGGATGTCCCTCTCCTAAGAGGATCCGTCCTCTCCCTTCCCATCTGAGAGGAGCCTGGCTAGCCCAGTCTCGGGGATGGGGCTGCAGGCACCAGACTGATACAGACACTCTAAGAGGAGCATGCAGAGGGGACAAGATGGGGCTTTCCTGGCTACTGCTGGTTCGAGCCACAGATAGGAGGTGTCAGTCCCATCATGTTGACTGGAACTGTATCTCAGTGGAAGCACTGATTCTGTATCAGGAATGCACACTGGCAGACAGCTGCTTCAAAAATGACTGGATTTGTTCTATTAAAAATACTGACATTTGTAAATCTTGCTTCATGTACACACACGCACTTCTCTCCACTTCTACCAGATTTAAATCTAGACTGGGAATTTCTCTAGAACTGCCTGAGCAGCTGGCAACATAGGAAAGCAACAATCTGGCTGTTCTGGGCTTTTTCAAACACAGTTTTTGTGCCGTTCAGCCCCTTATTTGGACCCTCATCAGCGTGGCACCCCTCGACACTAGTGCCCTCACCAAGTTCTGCTGCAGGACTCACTGGCCAGAGGCAGACAGGGTCAGCAGAGAACCTCTCCCTCACTAACTTTCAATAACAACTCTCCTGCCCATCCCCAAACCACTTAAGTCCTTCCCCTCGCAAAGAAAAACATGCTGCAGGGACATAAATAAAAATCAGCGGTGAATTTCGGCACTGAACTGCACTATCAGTGCATGTTTGGGCACAAGCTAGTGCCCACTGAAGTCAGCAGAAGTTTGGAAAGACAAAACACCTCCCACACAAAGGAGAGACAGAGGAAGCAGTCAGAGCTGCAAGGCAGATAAGCCGCCTGTCGGAACAGGCTTGGACTGTCCTAGCAGGAAGATGTTGTCCAATGAGAGGGAAAGGTATTTGGGGAATGAATGAATAGTGAAGTTTCATGTTAAAAAAATAATTTTAAAAAACACAAACAAAAAAAACCCACAACACTTTCCCAAAGATCTCTCTCTCTCAGCTTTTTGCCAACTGGATGCAAGGCCAAGACATGCAGGAGCCTGCTTGAACCTCTAGTGCAGGATCATTCAAAGGCAACAGCCTGAATGGGGACAGAGGGAAGGTGATGAATGGCAGAGAGGACACTGAGATGGAGCTCACCACAGAGCTGATCCTTGTTCTGTCGGAGGAGAGGGCAGCTTTCTGTGGGCTCAGCACCCTGAATCCCCTCAAACTCACATCTAGCATCCCACTTTGCACAGCTCCAAGAGGATCCTACTTGGCTTTTGGGAGTGCAATCCTGCCTGGACCACTGCCTGCTCCAAACAGCAGGGAATCAATCAGCCATCCAGGGAGAGGAAGTGGCAAATTTAGAGTAAGAACCAAACAAACTGGAGCAGAACTGTAAATCTTCCAGCAGGTACTAAGCACTTCATGCCAGGATTGCATGGCAAAATGATGAGTCCAATTCAGAGCCACACTGGCAAAAGGAAGGAGTGCTTACCCCAAACACAAAGTCACAACCTAAGTTGTGTGGTGGGGGTGTACACACCCCCTTATACACATTTCAATTCAAAAATCTCCCCTACAGAAAAATGCTGTGCTTCTAGGGTGTTGTATCTGCAATCAAACCTCAGAGCTCAGCTTCTCGCTGGCACAGGGCTTTCAATAATGCCGTATCAGTGACCAGGGTCTCGCCAACACACCAGTCTGCTCCCTCCTACTTTGTGCAGGGTTTATCACAACAATTCACCTCTCAGAAGAAAACAAGGCAAAACCACAAGCCAAGCTAGAGCAGTCCTTTGCAAGAAAAGGAAAGGAAAGAAAAGAAAAAGACAACACAGACCAGAAACAAAGAGTAAACTTCATAAAAGGAAAAACCCCAAATCATGAAGAATCTGCCCTTGAGGCAGTGATGGGAGATGAGAAGAGCAGGTTGATGAGAAGAACAGAGTGCCTGAATGCAGAGACTTTCAAAATAAAGCAGTGAGAAACACAGCAAATGGCTTTACATAAGCCAGATGTTTCTCCAGGGAAAGAAAGTAGGAAAATAAATAAATCTGTCTGGATTCCCCTTCCTCCACTCATACTTGGTTCCCTCACCACATACTTCTTAAGGCCCTAGCTCTTGGATCACTTGTACCACTGAGCAGCACAGAAGTAACACACACACCCACACCCCCCCAAAATCTTCCCAAAGCACAGCTGGTCCCCATTTCCAACATGCCCCAATGTCTCTGAGAGGAAGCCAGGGCTCCATTCTCCTGCAGAAGGACCACAGCTTCACAAGAGCAGCTGTGAGCTGTGACTAACTGAGAGTACCTCAAATCCCAACTATCCGAAGAAACTGAAAGGAGTGGAGAAACAAGGGAAAGCAAATAAGGATAATGCAGAACAAGTTCAAGTTCAGCTGTGAGCACAAACAACCAGAAGGGAAAAAGAAAGGCAAGAGCGTGCTGGTGATCTCGCCTTGCCCCAGGCAGGGGAGGGGGGTTCCATACTGTCCCAGCACTGAGGGGTCCACACGGCCCACAGAGGCTGGGCACCAGCAGTGTGGGGCTGAGCAGCCAGCCTGGGTGTCTGCGCCTGCTGCATGATTAATTCCCAACCCATGATTAATCCCCAACCCTTGACCAAGCCATCAAAGCTGAACCGCAGCTTCCGCCCTGACCCAGCTCCTAACCCAAAAACACGATCGCAACATGGCTGAGCACGGCAGCATGGAGGTGTCAGGGAGGAGCCCAGAGGCACCAGAAACTTACAGTTCCATTGCAAGCAGCTCATAGTCTCTGACCACTGGTGCCAGTGCCATCATGACTGCTGGGAACCCTGCCACCATTGCAGGCTGAGGGGTTCAGCTGCTGCCAGCCACACAGAGCCTTCTTCCCACCACTGTTCATCCTCCCACTCCTTCACAGGACCCAGCCACATTTCTGTACCACCATGATGGCCACAAGTCTTTCAGGCCTTCCCAGGTCACCAGTCAGGGTCACCTCAGGTGCCTCCCAAGGTGTCGCAGCACCTCCTCAGGTGGTTTGGAGATGAAAAGGTGAGAACAGAGACGTAGCCAGGCTAGAAAAGGGAAATGGTGCTCACAGAGGTAATTTTGCCCCCTCACAAGCCTTGCTGCCCAGGAAGGGGGGCTGGTGCACCCCGTCAGGGCAGCAGTGGCCGTGACAGCAAGGGGTGTGCTGTGGAGAGGAGGGGAACAAACAGGGGGGAGTGCTGCCCTGAAGCCCCACGCCATATTGCTCCCCACCTCACTGTTTCCCACCAATCTAAGGCAGATACCACACAGATGTCACACAAACAGCCATTTAAACTTGCGCATGGCCCCCAGGAAACGGGCACATTTGCTGCTTCATCATCATGTCACTAGCTGAACCATGTGTGGCAGCCCGGAGCACACACCGCCTGGCTGGACACAGCAGCCCTCAGCACCCGCTCAGTGCAGCACAACCACCAGCACACAGCACAGCCGCTTCCCTCATGCCACACTCTGGTGGTGGTATCTCCCACCCAAATCTCACACCTGTGCCAGGGATCCAGCAGTGACCTTGTGGCAGCTCAGGGTAGCCTTGCTGCAGCGGGTCCTTTGCGCCCATGCTGCTGGGTGACAGAGCAAGAAGGCCAAAAGACAAAGACAGCAAAAGGGGAACTTTGCAGCTTGAATAGAGGAACTCACAGGAACAGGACGTAGAGGCTGGATGGGATTCCCATGAGCTGCTTTCCCTACCTGCTAGACATATCCTCACCCTCCTTCTCATTCCAAATTGCATTTAGCCAGCCCAGTACTCTGATCTCAAGTGTGATTAAGAGAAAAATTTGAAGAAGCACAGGAGCAAATGGCACAAAATCTGGAAGAAAGTCCACTTTCACACATTTTCTGAGCAGCCCAGAGCATGACTATCACAGCCTGTGCCAGTCAGCTGTAAATACAGGGATGTGTTGATTAGCTGAACTATTTAAATGCCTTTGCAGCACTGCAAATAGTCTGGTTTGCTCACATAAAGGATAAAAAAAGAAAATAACAGCCCACAAATAACCTTGTTGCCTTGGAAATGTGAGCACCCAAATTCAGATGGTGGCAGGAAGAGTCTGCTTTCCCACGTGCATCTCTGGGTGACGAAACAGCAGGCAAGTTCAGAGCTGCAGAGGTTGACTTGCATCATGCTCAGAGCATGTTTGATGCCACACCAAGAAATAAGGGCCTAGGAGAAGGGTAAGAGTAGACACAAACAAAGGGAAGAAAGCTACAGGTAACCCCAAAGCCCCTTCCATGAGCTCGTGTCCTGCTCGTTGGGCTCCTGATGCTGCCTCCACCACCCCTTCACACCTCCCTCCTGCGGTCATTTGGGGCACATCTCCCCTGCCTTTCCATTGTCTCTCTATCATTCTCCATCACCACAGGTAATCCTCACTGCACTGCCCTGGGAACCTACTCTTTGGTCTCCTGTTTCCCAAGATGCCTCATGCTCAGGACATACCTGCTCTCCTTGCCCTTCCCTCTCTGGCTGGGGTGAGCAGCCAAGCTCTGCCAGGCAGCATGGAGGAAGGCAGGATGGGATGTGCTGTGCAGAGGGCTGCTGGAAGTGTTTAAAATCAGCTACCTGGGCTTCCTGGTGGGGAACTGCAGCAGTTTAGCTCTACCTGTGTTCAGAGCTTTATGTTTTTGCCATGACTTAAAACAGAAGGAGAAACTTTTTGAAATCACCTGGGACCTGTGGTCCCTCTAACTGTTCAAATCAGAGAGGTAAGAGAAAGCCATCTGGGGGCGGGGGGGAAGAAGAAAAATCCCACTTGTATTGCCTGAAGGCTTGTGGCATCGCAAGTGAAAACCCAAGGACAGCAGATCTCTCTGCCTGTAGAGGAGATTACCTTGTTTTGCAGAGCAGAGCACCACAGAGCATCATGCAAGCAGCTTGTCTGGAATCAATGGGTTAACCAAGGAGCTTCTCCCTGCTGCGTGTGGGAAGCCATATCTCCTTGCCAAATTCCACTGATCTGAACATAACCAGCTTTCTCACTCAGCCTGTGCTCCTACGCTCAGCTAGTGCTCGTGCCCGCCTCTGCAAGGGAGTGTAGACAGACCCCACACTCTCTTTTCTCCCTGTAACTATTTCTCCAGCATTGCCCCTTTCCTGATGTCAGTTCTTGTCTCCCCACTAAATTACAGTCCATCAGGTCTCCAAGGAAACCCCTTTGAGCCAAGAAGCACAGTGCAAGACATTTGTAAAACACTGATGGCTGAGGACCAGTGAGGCTGGCTGCTCCCTGCTGTCAAGGCCAGAAGCCTTGGAAAAGGCTCCTTTGGGTCCTGGAAGAAAGAGCACTTGCAGATGGCAGGATGGTTTTCAGACAAGCCATCTCTTTCCTTTGGCAATGGGACTTCTGAGTGCAGCAGCAGTGGGACACTCACAACAGACTTGCGTCTCGCAGGATCAGGTACCCCGAGGGAGCTGCCTGCTGAGGAGCAGCCTGGCAGCTGCCTGCACACCAGCTCTTCCACCGAGACTGTCACAAATAGCAGCTGTGCTGTTCTAGCCAGCCACAACTCAGATGCAGATGTGCTTATAGAGCTAACGCTAACTGCTAATATCCTATTCCACACCTTAGCAGAAAATCGTAAGAGGAAATTAGATGGAAGCAAATATAGCCATACACCTGACAAGCAGTTCTGCACTCCTTCAGTGCACAGCCAGCCTCCAGCATGGTTTCATATCTTCCTCAAGAGCTACTCTACCATGTAATTACAGGGGAAAACCTAAAGGTCTTCTTTTCCCTGCATACTAGGTAGATTTTCATTTGTTGAGCCACAAACAGGCCTCTAAATCAATATATAGATTCCCATCATGCAGTCAAGGAGTAAACAAACAAATTCTCATGCACACACATGCTCCCTTGGCTCCTGCTTCAGCCTCTGACTACCTCCCCTGCTCGGCAACGCACTCTGCACCCATCAGCCTGAGCTCCTTCTGGGATAAAACTAGCTATCTTTGGTGCTTGGGCCCTAGGATTAGAAGAACAAGATGACACACACACTCATTTTGAGGAATTGAACAATTGAATAGATAGTAATTTAATTTCTTGCCATTTAGGTTAAAATAAGGAATGCTGAGGGTGAAGGGGGACAGGACCCAGTCATAGCCAGCTACTAGCAGAGGCATGGGGAGCCACAGCTCCCTTAGCTGGGCTGCACTCAGACACTTGGAGCCAACATTTCACCCTAAAGCAATCTCATTAGCCCCTTCAGGTTTCCCACAAACCACTTGCACTCATGGCTGGGGAACACAGGGGGACAGCACAGCCCATGCATGACACAGCAGCCGGGGGCTTGGCCCCCCACCCAAGGATGCAGGAGGGAGCTCTTGCTGTCTGTGAGACCCAGAAGTCATCAGGTGGCCACCCACAAAGCCACAACATCTTGTTTTCCTACCAAAACAAAGTCTGCTATCACAACAGTTGTGGGCAAGGCCTTGCCATGCCTTTGTAGGCCACACTTAAACAACGAACAAAAGTGTCTTTAGTTTATCTATTTATTTTTGGCGCAGAGGAATGGCTGGGGTCAAAGCCAGTCCCACTCTCAAGCTGTTCTTTGTTCTCCAGTTTATCCAATACCCCATATCCCTCTCCTTGCCCTCCCACTTCCCCCTCTCCATTTTACCACAGATCTTAAAAATTAAGCTGTGCATGAAACCAAACACCACACTTGAACACTGCCCAGCAAATGCTCTTCATGGTCACAGAAGAATACTAATTGACCATAAAAAAAAAACGGGTAAGAGCAGCCAGCCCTTACATGGGCAGAGGCTAGACAATCATCTGACACAAACATCATTTTTAAAGAAAAAATAATATTTATTTGCAATATAAACAAAGTCCCAATATTGGATCAGTATATATAGGGTCACTAATTTTCCTTCATAACTCAGAAAGCAGAACCATTCCTCACTAGCAAGCTCTCATTTGCACTAATCAGAAGATGCATCTTTTTTTTCCTTTAAAGAAGAAAGACCACTAACAGCACAGAAAGCCTTTACAAACCAGCTTAGCTGTAATGCAATACAGATGCACTGTCAAAAAATCCCTGAAAAAATAAATTCCTCCATGAGGTAAGATGCAATTAGGATATTCTCAGTTTTCTCACTCGCAACCGTACTTACGCTCATTCTCTCTTCCAATGACCCACGATCCCAACATTGTTGCAAACAAAACCCAGCGAACAAACAAACAAAAAACAACCAGAAACAAGAAAGAGAAGCTCATTCCAACATTCTGGTAACATCTTTAACAAAAAAAAAACAGTTTCAGGATGTGACAGCATCAAACATTCCTCCAGACGGAGTTTTTTTTATTATTTTTTTCTTTTTCTTGAAAAAAGTACAAAAAACTGGATATTTAGAAAAAATCCGTGGCTTTTTTTTTTTTCAGTTACATGAGAGTTAAAGTGGACAGGGAGGGGGGAGAAAGGAGGGACTACATTGCAGCCAATAAAGAAATCTCCAAATCCGTTCTGCCCTCCTCCCAGAAATTATTACCACTTCTTCCCCCTCCCGGCTCGGTATAAGGTGTTTGCCAAACACTAGTCAGAAATATAAACAAGTCTTCTCAGAATAGAAGGCACAGCATAAAGTTATTCAAAAGAGGAAGAAAAAAAAATCAGGACCTCTGTTGAAAGCTCCAATCATCTCAGAATTTGCCAGTTAATATATATATTCATATATATATATATATAAAAAAATTCTCTGTTACAACGGTCTTGTTATCATTTCCACATCTCTTCACTCCCCTCACACGCTCTGTGCGTGACGATTCAGTCCCGTCCCGCTATGCAATCCTCACTCTGCTCCAGGCGCTCGCCGTGTTCCCCCCTCCACCCTGCACACGTGGGAAAGAATTGAGTGTGCACGAGAAACGCCAACATCACAACTACCTTCTGTAGTCGGGAAGCTGGAATGGTTTCAGGCCAGCTGGATGACGTTAAGTCAGTCAACAGGCAGCAGAGAATGAAGCTGGGCTCAGACATGCTTCTACCAGCTCTGGAGGCTACAAGAGTTTTACCTCTGGCAATAGCAAACAGTGTTTTTGGCAGGGGTGGCATTACAAAAAAAAAGCTCGCGGCTTAGTCACCTTGGCTGAATCAGTGCAGAGTTTGTGATTGTGAGTGCAGGAGCGGTGAAGGGGTTGCGTTTAAGCCCAACTGGCCTTCACACATAACAAAGCTTCCTACCAGATGCTAACAACAACAGCAGCAGCATGTATCTCTCTGGAGTACCCAGTAATATGCCAGGACATACCAAGGCTTCACAAAGTGTGCAAAATGCATTTGGTCAATATAAACATTTGATTAAAAAAAATAATAAATGATCGAACAAGAAACAATAAAATACTGGTTTTGCAACCTCGTCTGTACAAACAGTCAGGAACTTACATATTTAAAAAGAGTTTGAACCCAAAGCTCGAGTAAGATCTACCTTTTCTTTTTTTAAAATCAAAAAAAAAGTAAACTTGGGTTTTAAAACAGTCTTGGCCCAACACCTTTTGTTCAAGGTTTCCAAGTGCATAAATCTCCTCACTTTCCACAGCAAGCTAACCCCCGGTAGCTCTTCACACGTGTGCGTGTTCTGACAGTCCCAATGCACCCAGGAAAGCGGTTATTGCCGGTAACAGCTGCGTTCAAAACGCTGTAACATCGCCCGTATTAAATAACCCCCTGTAAAAAGACTACCTCTTCAAACCACTTTGATCAGGATACTAATGAACGGCATTAACCTTCTTAAAGCAGCGATCAGGCACCTCTGCCCAGAGAAGTTAGTCGTTTCAGAGCTGCCTGGCAAGACAGATATTTTTGTAAGAGTTGAAATGCTCAAGAGAAGCGATTCGATGCTCGAGTTCCCGACCAGGCGGTATCCCCTTCATGTGGACTCCAGAGTGTTCAGCTGAAACAGGTTGTGGTTGGTGGGGGTGGTGAAGTAGAGCTGTTCGCTGGGCGAGCGGTTGTCACAAGGGCTGTTGAGTCCCAGAGTCCTCTCAAAGTCCAGGAGCTGGCCCATGAAGTTAAAGTTTGGGGAAATGTTGGATTTTTTCCTTTTCACAAAGTCATAGGCATCGTTCAGGGACAAGTTGAGTTTTTGCATCAAGTAGGCGACAGTGACTGTTACGGACCGGCTGATGCCGGCGAGGCAGTGAACAAGGATCCCACACTTCTTGGAACGGGCCTCATCTGAAACAAGACAAGGGGAAGGGGGAGTCTATTATTCTGCACCAAAAACGCATGGCTTTGGAGCAGGGCCAGGTGGCAGCTGCAAGCTCCCAGGACCAGGACGACTGCCAGAACTGGATCCCCTGCTCCTGGTGACACCATCTCATGTCCCTTTGACACCCACATCTTTTCCCAAAGGGTTCCTCAGATATTCCCACCGCACAGCAAAGCTGCACATCCCCATTCCGCACAGCAAGGCTAAGCGTCTCACATGATTGAGAAGTATTAATCAAGCCTGGCAACACATCCCTTGCCTAGGGAGCATCAGTACCCTCTATTCAAACAGAGAAACGGAGTAACCCCCAAAAGGCAGGTGGAGCTGGAAACAAGAGCTCCAGGGAGATGCTGGTGTCAGGCATAGCACACCGACCTCAACACCAACTAACTAGGGAAGGCTGCACACTTGATGCGAGGCTACAGCCCAGCAACATGGAAGCTATTCTCTTCTGTTGTTCTTGTCCTCCTTCCACCAGAAAGTTATCTGAATGTAGCTGAAGCCAATTTAAGCAGAGTCTGAAGTGCAGGAACTTCCCTTATTGTGAAATCGTTCTTTAGGATCAACAGAAACACACTTCACTACAAACAAACGCTTGTGTTGGAGGAGACTCTCAGGATGAATGGTAGCAGGGAGCAGGAATGCAGGCTGGACCGAAAAATGGCGAGAGAACAGCGACGAAATTTCCCCTCCCTTGCCACTGATTGAAAAGCACACACACACTCATTGTCTCTCACACAGCCGGAACAGCGTGATCCCTTTATGAATTGACATCTTAGTGCTGAAAGAGGGACATGCCGCTGAGAGTGCTGAATGCACGCAAGTACCCAGCGCTGCTTACTTCTGGGCAGCCCTATTTGAAGTCAGTCATTTGACTGAGAGCTTGGCGGGGAGGGAGAAGGTGGCAGGAGAAAGAGGATCCTCGGGCAAAGCCAGAGGTAAGAGAGACTCTGTACCACGAGCACAGAGAAGGGCAAAGAAGATGCAGGCAAAACAAAATCCAGACCCAAGCCACAACAGGTTTTCTTCCCCAGCTTCCAAAAGCAGGCAAGAATTTCCAGTACAGTGGGCAATTGCCCCCCAGCGTACTCAGTCCTCCCCCGAGTCTCTCCCTGTTCAACATTTTTCTGAGACATTTTTGCCTTTCATCTGACCTGTGCCGCATTTCTTGGTGTTTGGTTTTAGAGTGAGGTAATCCTCCATTTCCTGTCATTAACTGGAAAGCACAAGTGCAGCAGTTCACAGACATCGGCTGACTGGAGCAGACAGATCCCAAATGCCACATGCCAGCAGGGACCCCATACCTCACCTCTGACATTTAATACCGCACTCTGTGCGGGAAGCGCAGATGGGACATCAGACAGGTCCCTGCTGCCACACTCAAACAGCCACTTCTGACCACAATCGTGTTACCAGAGGACAGAAGCTGCGGGTAAAGGAGAATGCGTGGGGACCAGGGTTTCTGATGGCTGAAAAGCAGGCAAGAACCTACCAGTGCTCTGCCCCATTTCAGGCCTTAGAGCACAGCAAGCGAGTGCATGCAGCAGGGTCCAAAACAGCAGCGGGGGGGTAACAAAGCAGCACTGAAACAGGCTGCACAGATTTCAATCTGAAGGTAAAGGTCCCCCTCACCTCTACCTACACCAATGTTTTTAACCAGATATGAAGCCACAGGGCTTTTAATAGTTAATGGTGGTGATGACTACCTGTGCCATTCACCCCCATAAATCAGAACTGACAAGGCTAACGACCATCACCAGCAGACAGCCCAGGTCATGCTGGAAGTGTACATCCCCTGTTCAGTCTGACAGACACTTCTCACAGAATAAGAAGCAATTTTCAAAGCCAACACTAGCCTGGGAGAAGAGATCTGCCCCCTGTGCCCCTCCCCACGACCAGCCAAAGCTGTCTCAGGGGCTGTCTGCACAGCAGTTTTTCCAGCCGAGCTCTGCAGTGCAGTTATAATCACTAACTCGTTGTGTTGACACTTACCTTAGGAGAAGTATCCATACAAGGAGTTAGTTACACTAGGGCAACTTACAGTGGTATCGCAACTAGACTAGCAAATCCCCTCGGGAAAAGAAAACATCCCCCCTCCCAGATTTTAACCACACTTGGAGCTAAGGAATTGCTGGCACCAGTCACATTAATGCAGCTCCCCTCAACACTCATTTATCCAAGGAAAGCAGGCAAAGGAGCTCCCCACTGCCTCGGTTCAGTCACTCCACACAAATGCAAATCCCCATACAAGGGCAAGAGACAGCGGGGCTGCTCCTGTCACTTGCAGGTGAGGTGCTGTAAGAGGGCTGAGCTTTGGAAGGGGAGGCCTCCCTGAACCCAGCCAGGGTGACACGCACCAGAAGAGTCGCCTTGGCAGCATGATATTCAGGTGCTAAGCTAGCACCGATGCTGTGCCCCAGAGAGGTGAGGCCAGAGACGAGCAAAAGCCCTGGGAAGCACAGCTTGCCACATTCTCGAGTGGTGAGTATGAAAAGAGATGTTCTGCCAACTACCTACCAATGAAAGCAATGGCCTCGGGAAAGAACTGCGAGAGGTTCTGGCTCCAGTGATCTGAGATGGGGATCTGCTTGTACTTGAACTCTCCGTCGTGCTCAAACATGTTTGGCAGGTTGGGAGTCACATTCAGGATGTATTTAATGCCGTATTTGCCCAGGACGTCCAAGTTGGTCGAATCTTTGGCACAGCCCAGGTACAGGTAAGGTAGGATCTGGACCGGAAAGGCAGGCTGATTGTTAGGGATGGGGCTCCCGTCTGACTCCGTGGCACTGCTGGGTTCCCTGTCGGATTCACCATCTGAGCAGTCAGAACTTATCCGCAGCCCTCCGAGGCCAAGGACCGATGCAGGGGGAGAGTTGCTGGGTGAGGAGCTGTCAAGGTTCGTCTCGCAGTGCTCTGAATATTCGGTCTGAAACTTGTTAAAGCCACCTGGGAAGGGGGAAAGGAGAGAGGGAAGGGGAGAGGTAGAGACAAAAAGATGTTTTATTCTTCAGAATGGGAAATCCTTCTACCTGAACACGTGTGCATGTTACTTAGCAAGTCTTTGCCAGCAAGAGGTTGGTATACCTTCAACTTCACCCCAAGAAAGGCATCTCCCTGCTCCCTCATCTTCCCTGGGCAGACTGCTACTGAGCAAACAGGTCCCAAAAAAAAATCAAAGAGTGTTTCTTAAGAAGTTCGATATTGCTTGTGATAAATAGGGGCCAATTCTCAATCACTAAAGAAACAAACATCCAAAAATAAAATCAATAGCAAGAGATAATCTTGCCTCATTAAACTTCTCAGAAATATGGGTCTGAGGCAGTTTAGGCAAGAGCTGTTATGCCACTAGACAGAAAAGCACTAGAGTATCTGCGTCTGAAAAGACAAAGCAAGAACAACCACCACATACCCAGCCCGGGCACTAAAACCCAATAAAATAATTCACCTTCAAGCAGGAAAAAAAGGCCATAAGTTTTGCCAAAGAGCGATCCTCACACCTAATTTTCACTACAAACACATTTTGCGACACAGCAGTGTCACAGGTTTGTTCTTCACCCAAACCACAGCAGGCTTGAGGAGGGATGGGACCCTTCATGTCTGCTCCTAAGTCCTTTTCCCCGCCTCAAGAGCTTGGGAAGGAAGACGGAGACAAGGAAGCAAAAACCCTACAGATCTACCTCCTTTTCAGGCAATATTAAACCGGAGCTCAGCCATCGGTATCTGACACTGACAAATGGTTTAATTAGAAAGGCCTCCTGGAAACTTTGTTAGTGGGTTCGGCGGTTGTGGCCGGGTCACTGAGCAGGACAGACAGCTCCTGCCACATCCATTCATGAAAAAGGCTCGTCCTCATCCTCCTCCTCCTCCTCCCCCCCACCCCGCACCGCCAGACAGCGCTGAGGAGCCATTTTGGAATTTTAATTGGAAACATTTCCCACCGAGGCTCCCGGAAAAAGGCAGAGAAAGGGGCTCAGCTCCTCCCCTGCCCATCAGGGAGAGCTTAGGAGTAACTCGAAAGCTGCTCCTTCCTGCTAGGGATGAGGACGACAGGGACAGAAATGGGAAGACAAAGCGAAGGAGTAACGGAGCCCATCGGGAAGCCCAAACCGAGATGGGACGGGGGACTGACCCACCAGCACAGATGGGGACCAGAGGGATGGGAGGGAAAAGTGGGATCCAGCCCTGTGCCTGGGGCCTGGCTGCCCCCCCCACACGTCACCCTTGCAGGAGACTTGTACAGGGAGCACAGCCCCAGAGGCTGGTCCCCAAACACCCGCCTGTCCCCGCTGCCACCCCGAGCCCATACCTGGGGCTCCCTCGGCCACCCAAACGGGGCCTATCGAGCAGCACCAGCTGTTTTTAAAGGGCTGCGAGTGGCAACTTTCTTCACCGCTACCCCCGCTCCCCCCTCCTCCGCTCTCCTGTTATTTCTGCCTCAAACCCGCCACCCAGCGACCGGACTGGGAGGACTGGGGAGGATGGGAAGGGTCCCAGCAGCCCAGCTGTGGGCTCTGCTCAGCCCGCTGCAGACGCCTGCTGGAATCTTTCAAAACGGCCAAAAATCAGCCTCCCCCCGCCCCCCCACAAAAAAACCAAGACCCCAAACAAACCCAACCCCCCAAGGGCCGGAGCCCTCGGAGCGGGGCATGTGCGGGGCGCGGGGCTCCCCGCTCCTCCGGCGCCGTGCCCCAGGGCAGCAGCCCGGCGCCAGGAGAGGGGGAGAAGCCCCAAGCGCTCGCTTGTCGGAGGTGGGGGGGGGCTGGAAAAGGGGGTGCTCTCCTGCTCGCCCCCCCCCAATTCTGGCCATCCCTTCCGGAGGGTGTGGAGGGGAGCCCGGGGCGGGGCGGGGAGCCCCCGCAAGGCCCCCTGCGGGGAGCGGGGGCGGCGGCCGGGGCCCGGGCAGCGCCGGAGGGGCCGCGGCGGCGGGGCT
>VZTV01039299.1:3736-15238 GCA_013400875.1 Anhinga rufa | reverse complement strand
TTGAACATCTCCAGGGATGGAGAGCCCAGTGCTGGCCTCGCTGGCCTCTCGTGCCAGTGTTTGATGACACTCTTGGTGCAAGCGTCTGACCTGGATGTTTAATGGGGATTGCCTGTGACCTCTACCTTTTCCCTGTCCGCCCTGTTGCTGGGCTGCTCTGAAAGCCGTTTGATTCTTTCCTTCCAGGCTCCTGCCCACATGTAGGTCTCCAGTCCAGACCTACGCATCTTGAAGGCAGAGGCAGGGTGGTGGGGTCTGTCCCTGCGGCTGGCCCCACCTTTGCTGCCATCGTGACTTCTCTGTTGGAGCATCTACAAGACAATGAGGTGAGATGGGGGCATCCCGCTGTGCTGCAGGAGGCTCGAGGGAGGCATGTCCCACATCCGGACGTTCCCTCTGGTGCCGGGCCATGTCCATGGGAGTGGTGGGTTTGGGGAGGACCTGGCCTGGCATAGGTCTGACCTCCGGCCCGTGGCTGGTGCTCGGTGGGTCCCACCGTGTGGGACACCCTCTCCAGGGCAGCTGCTCCCTCAACTCATTTCTGTAGCAGACACGAGCCGGGGGCTCGACGTGGTAGTGCTGTTTGCAGACTCTCCAGAGAGCAAGGGGTGGCAGCTTGCAGCTCCCTGGGAAGGAGGGCAAAGTAAGTCCAGTTGCTCCCTTTTGTGGTCTGTCCTCAGGGTGACCGAGCGCAGACTTACCGTCAGCTGGAGAGCATCTTGCGGGGAGATGACGGACGTTTGCAGAGTGGTGTCGTGAACCGCCTGATAGCGGAGGTGTCTGGTGACATAAGAGCGGCCCAGGTGAGCTTGTTCTCTTTGAAGATGGAGGTTCCCCAATGACCCTGTGAGAGCTCCTTCTCCTGGGCAGCCCTCCCTGTAGAGGAGAGACCGTATCCGGCCCCATGCTGGGGCGTGAGGTCATTGCTGGCCGGTTTAGCCCTGTCCGAGTGCCTCAGCCTTTCTCCTGGGGAGTGTTTCATCTGTGGCGCTTTTTCAGGACGTGTCCGATGACGTGAGGACAGCCGCTAGTGACATCCTGGTGGCTCTGGCCGGCTCCCACTTCCACTTTGTGATGTCCGAGCTCCAGGGACACCTGAAAGCCCTGGGGGGAATTTCTGAGGAATTTGTCTTTGTCACCCTGGGCAAACTTGCCTGCAGCTATGGTACGGCACCCTGGCTTCCTGCTTTGGGTTATGGTCCGTGATAACTGGGAGAGGGGATCCTTTCCCTCCCCACATGCTCTGTACTGAACTGCAGGGCTATGGAGTTGTGGCGCCTCCTTGCCAGGCTCTGTTGCCAGGGCTGGGGCTGACCGGGAGCTCCGCCTCACTGTCCCAATCCTAGTGCCCTGAGGGCAGGAACCCCTCACAGCCCAAACCTTCAGGGGCTCTGCCCCACACCATCCTTCCCATGCCCACAAAGGCCTTCCCTGCACCCTCTCAGGGAGGTACCCTGGCAGGAGCCCTCCCCCTCATAGGGGGCCTCCCCCATCCCTCCCCATCTATCTCTCCCTGAGGGGCCCCCTGGCCCTCCAGCGCATCCCCCACGTCCCAAGAGTCCTGACCCTTTGCCTGGCAGCGCTGCCAGGGACTGGACCCCAGGGGCCCTTGCAGCTCTGGCTGACCGCAACCACTCTCTGTCCCTCTGCCCTGCCCTCTCTGCAGCCCTGCGATGCATCCCCTTTGTGGGAATGACTCTGCTCGCCCTGCGTGCCGTGCTGAGCCAAGTTGGGAGTGGACGGGTCCTGCGTGCCCTCTGTGGCGGTGAGTGTCAGACCCTCAGCTGGGGCCCTGGAGGCAGGGGAGGACTACGGGCTGGCCCTAGGTGCACTGCTCTGGTCTTGGTGCAGGCACAGTGGGTCTGAGCCCGTAGCGAGGTGGGGTCCTGGCAATCCCAAGCCATCGTGAGCATGGAGGAAGAGCGGGTGAAGCCATGGAGCTTCACATGGAGATGAAGGCGCTCACGGGTGCCTTTGCGTTGCCGGGTCCCAAGCCTTCTTACTGGCTTCACATGCCTGTGCTAAAGGGCAAATATTTGGGAGGGGCAGGGCAGGGGCTGCAGTGGGTATATGCTGGAGGGGAAGAGGCCTGTGAGGAGGAGAAGCTGTGACGGGGAGGAGGAGGGAAACAGCGCAGACACCTCAAGCGTACAGTTTGCTCCCAAATCCAGATCTGGTCTCAAGCTAAATCCTGGCAAGCTGGGGGCTGTGCTTCAAGCAGGCTTGGGTGAGGGTGCAAGGTACCCTCCCTGCTGCAGACTCTCACGTGCCCCTTTTTCCCTTCTTTTGGTGCAGTTCTGGAGCAATGGTCGAAAGGGGTCTGCACTTACTTCCGCTCCTGGGACCAATGCACCTTCCCTCGCATGGGGGAAGCACAGCTCTGCAAGCACGTTTACCTGCTCTTTTGCTATGTGGTGCAAAACTGGCTGGGCTGTGAAGAGGAAGAGGTGAGCATAGCTGCCTTTGCAGCCCAGGGGCTGAGAAAGCACCCCAGGACAGGAGCCGGCCAGTACCGTGCCCATGAAGCAGCAAAATCCCGGGACCTTCTAGCAGCAGCGGGGGTGTTGGGTGCCGGCATGGCAAAACACTCTCTGTCCTCCAGAGCAAGCCCTTCTTCTTCAGGGTAGAAGGGAAGGGGAAAACCCTCTTTCTGGGAAGGGTGGACCTGTGGCCAGGGGTTGCTGGGCACTAGGCAGATCTTCAGCCCACCCTTCCCTCTCCAGGACAAGCAGGCTGTCCTCAGGGCAGTGGTTGCCATGATTGGTGTCCTCCTGCATGAGGAGCAGCACCGAGAGCACGCCTGGGAGCAGCTCCTCCTGCACCAGTACCAGCACGCCCAAGACACCTTCTGGGTGACCAAGGTAAGGTGGCGCACAGGGCCCAGCGTGGCCATGGGGTCCGTGTAAGTGCCACAAGGTGTCAGGGTGCTGCTGGGTGCCGTAGGAGCTAGGGAACCCTTACTGAAGGAACAGGGAGAGCATGGGAGGCCAGAGGCTTCTTTCAGCCAAGAGGAGAGCAGCCCACGTAGGGCCAGGAGGGAGCTGAGAGTCGCTGGGGCCTATCTCCTGTGGAGGGGACACTGCCATCTCCCTGGGGCTCTGGTGTGCATGAGGAGCTCTGCCCTAGGGCCCAGGGCTGTGTCCAGCCCTGTCCAATGGGGGGAGAGGTCTGATGGGTAGGAAGCCGTGGCAGGTGAGGAGGGCAGTTCTGGATTTCATCAAGGAGCTGCTCAGCGCCAGCCCCCATAGCTGTTCAGTGTGGCATGCTGTGGGGCACATCCTTGGTGAGTTCAGCCGGGTCTCGGGCAAAGACGCCTGTCATGGTTTAGCCCCAGTCAGCAACCAAGCACCACGCAGCCGCTCGCTCACTCCCCCCTGGTGGGATGGGGGAGAGAATCGAAGAGTAAAAGTGGCTTGAGATAAAGCCTCATGGCTTGAGATAAAGACAGTTTAACAGGTAAAGCAAAAGCCGCGCATGCAAGCAAAGCAAAACAAGGAATTAATTCACTGCTTCCCATGGGCAGGCAGGTGTTCAGCCATCTCCAGGAAAGCAGGGCTCCATCATGCGTAACGGTTACTTGGGAAGACAAACACCATCACTCCCAATGTCCCCCCCTTCCTTCTTCTTCCCCCAGCTTTATATACTGAGCATGACGCCATATGGTATGGAATATCCCTTTGGTCAGTTGGGGTCAGCTGTCCCGGCCGTGTCCCCTCCCAGCTTCCCGTGCACCCAGCAGAGCACGGGGAGCTGAAAAAGTCCTTGACTAGTGTAAGCGCTACTTAGCAACAACTAAAACATCTCTGCATTATCACCACTGCTTCAGCATAAATCCAGAACACAGCCCCATACTAGCTACTACGAAGAAAATTAACTCTATCCCAGCTGAAACCAGGACACGTCTTACAAAGTGAGGGTGCTGGTAAGAACAGGGCCTTCTATGTCCTTTAATGCTGATGGCTGATCAGCAAAAGGCAGGCAGTGTGGGCTGGCTGGAAGAGCTCCCTGTGGTGTCTGTGTGCTCTGGCCTTCCAAAACTTGCCCGGCCCGGGCGATAGAAGTGTGCAAGTGTGTCTACACAGGTCTGGCAGCAGAGCCTGTCCCCCCGCCGAGAGGCCGGTCCCCACTGCCCGCTTTGCATGTGTCTCTCTGGAACTTGCAGGTCTACACAATGGAGGAGCCCTGGGACTCCGTGGTGTCCCAAGTGTTTCTGGGCCTGGAGCAGTTGCGGTAAGGTCTATGCCCCAGCCCCTGGGGACTCACTGTGTTCCCCAACCAGCCAGCTGCTGCAGCCCCAGTGGCCTTAAGCATGGTTCTGGGAGTAGCAGGGTCTGTGGGAGCGGGACAGTGTTTCTCATTTCGGATGTCTCTTGAAGGGCTGGTGGTGGGGTCGGGGCTAAGGAGCTGCACCTGCCAGAGACAGTGCTGGGCTGTGGTGCCCAGGGAGCTGTGGGCAGCAGAGCAGCTCTGGGCTGGGGGAAAGGCACTGGGTCTCTGGCCAGCAGGCTGGCAGCGCTAAGGAGGGAAGGCAAGGCAAGGCAAGGCAAGGCAAGGCAAAGCAAGGCAAAGCAGCCCCTGGGGTCTCCTTACCCTGGGGCTGAAGGTTTGCCTGCTGCCTGGGAGTCAGCAGAAGTGCTGGAGCTGAAGGCAGTGCTCGCTGGCATGGGCTAGGGGTTTTGGATTTGGGGCTCTCGATTAGGACAAACCCAGTTGTCATTTGAGCCACTCTGGAGAGAGCTAGTAAATCCCCTTGCTCTTTTCTCTTCCTTTTTTTCCCTGGCCAGGAAGCTGAAGCCATCTCTGAGCAGGGAGGAAAGTTGCAGCCTGCTGGCTGAGTGCTGCCACACCATCTTGTCCCTTCCTTCCAAGGAGGAGATGGAAGGGAGAGGGAAGACAGTGGGGCAAACTCAGAACATACAGGTACCCGCCATCCTGGCCCTGCACACCTCTCGGTCGGGATCCCACCTCAGCGCGCCCTGGCAGCCCCCGTGATGCCAAACCTCAGTCCTCCTTTCTTGCATTCAGATGCTGCACATGTTGTGCTTGGAAGGTCTGGGCCAGATTATAGTAGCCCTCCTCGAGGCAGAGGTGACCTCTGCCTGCTTCGAGGACATGGTCCATGTGAGTAGCCATGGGGTGATGGGGAAAGAGTCACTCCAGAGCTGGGGCAGAGATCTGGGGGCTTAGGGAGCAGGGCTATGAAGGTGTCACTGCCAGTGCTCAGTGGGGCTGGGGGCCACACAGAGCCGCAGGGCAGGCCTTCAAGGGAGGGTGCAGAGAAGGAGGGAGATGGAGAGGGATGTCAGGGAGAGAAAGATGCCCGTTGTGAAACAAGATACCCCCTTGCGCCAGGTCCTGCGGTGCTGGCTCACCTCGGCCAAAGCGTGGGAGCGGGAGAGGGCCTTGCAGGTCTGCGCCCAGCTACTGGGTGCTTGCAAGGAGCGATGCGAGGTCATGGTGAGTAGGGAGCTCCTGGGTGCCCCGTGCCCCTCCCGGCCACTCATGGCCCCGGAAGAGAGCCCTGCTTGGCTGGGCGCTGGGTTTTGGGTGTCGTGGAGTGACAGGGCGGCCCCTCTGCCCTCCCCTGTGCCTGGTCCCTGCTCCGGGCAGCATGGCCGGGAGAGGTGAGTGGGCACTGGGGCCGCCTGTGACCCTTTTCCTGCCTCTTGCCCCTGCAGAGAGGATGCGCTTGCAAGCAGTTTGGCTTCCTGGTGGGGCTGCTGGGCCCTCTGACTAGTGACTCCCTGGTCACGTCCCGCCAGTGGGCAGGGGTCTGCCTGGGCCACCTGCTCCAAATGCAAGGTGAGGAGAGAGGGCACTTCCCAGGCTTGGTCAGCTTGATCGTCCCTCCCTTCCCTGCCTGGCACCACTGGGATCCTGTGCTCACCTTGTTTCTTACCCCAGCCGCTGCGTCCCCTCCCTGCCCAGGGCAGTCAGGGCCATCCCTTGCTGCTCTCTGAGAGCAGGACCTAGGTCAGTGCCTGACCTCCAACGCCAGGCACTGTCCCCCTCTGTGATGGAACCCTCCACCTCCAGGCGAGACGGGGCACTCAGACAATTACCTCGGACAAGGTGTCTGAAACTTTGAGGGTGCCTTTCCCCTTGCTGCCAACAGGCAGCTCCCCAGAGGATTTCCCCAAACACATGCCTGCCAGGAAGGAAATCTCCTGCCCAGAACCAGAGGAGAAATCAGTTAACCACCCAGAGTTTTGGAGCAGGGACCTCAGCTACAGGCCCGGAGCGTGAGGGCGGGGAGGTTCTGATTAAACCCCTCTATGGCCAGCCAAGAAATGCTCTCTGCAACAAAGGAAGGTCGTGGACACGGTACTCTGTGGCCCTACAAAAGCACTGTCCCCACAAAGAAGTTGGTTAGAAGTGAGTTCTTGCCTCCGTTTCAGCGAGCAGCATCCCTCTGCGCTGAAGACGTTTCCTCCCTCCCAGAGCCATCTGTGCCCTGTGCAAGGAATAGGGGAGGCAGCTGGTGGCAGCAGAGGCTGGTATCTGCCAGCTCCTCCAGCCCCTGCAGGCAGTGCCAGGGAGAGGAGAGGAGAGGAGAGGAGAGGAGAGGAGAGGTCTGACCAGCCCAGAATTTATTGCCTGCAGAGCCTCGCTAGTCCCATCCCGCTGCACTGAGTTCAGAGGGGCCATGGCCTTTGCTGCCCCCACCTGGGTCCTCCTGTTTCGATAGCTGGGGCTGAAGGTTGGGTTCCTGTAAATGCAACTCTCCTTTTCACCTGGTGCTTCTCCCAGCAAAGACCAGGAACGTGGCACCCGAGGCGGGTGACATTGGGCACCTGTGTGAAGGGCTGGACACTCCCAATGACACACCTCTGCTTGAGACCTCTAATGAAATAGCAAAGGTAACTAGCTCCATAGACCGGGGTGGGGGCCTGGCACCTGGGCTCCTGCATGTCCCCCTGCTCCCTCCAGGCTCCCCCGCCATTTCCAGAGGGAGCTGTTGCACCAGCACCTCTGTTGTTAGCAAGTGGCAGGAGGCTTCGAGACCTGTCCGGCCTTTAGGCGCACTGTCAAAGGAGTGGATACCACGCAGGCTGTGCGTGTTCATGTGTGTGTGCGTGAGAGAGTGCTGTTGTCAGAAGACAAGCTTTGCAGATAAGCAAACAACATGGGGGGAGACACTTCTAAATCTCTCAGCTACATAAAATATAAATGGCAGGAATGTACTGGGAGTACCCCTTCCATGACAGGCAAACTGCTGAACTCAGAGTCCCTTCAAGGCTCCTTCCCATTCCGCAGAGCCAGAGAGTTGTGACTGGGTCTCTCCTGTTCCTGATTTCTCTCCAGACTGTCTGCAAGTACGTCCCCCCAGCACAGGCCACAGACTTCATGAGCACCATCACGGAAAGCTTGAAGTGTGCCACGGACAAGCGTGCGTGGGCCGCTGGTGTGTGGATGACTACCTTTATGGAAAAATGTGGACAGCTAATCTATCAGGAGGTAAGAGAGACATTTCTTCAGTTTGGCTTTGACTTTCCTCTGTTGGCTGTCGCACTACACCTCGTGCAGTTGACACGAGCTAAAGAAACGCAGCCTGAGTGCAGAGCTGAGGGGTATCGCTGATCCGAGCTGCGCGTTAGCACCTCCTGCCGCGTTCTGCTCCGTGGGGTGAGGAGGACGTGGGCACGTGCAGTCCAAAGTCCCCTGCTGGAGCAGGTCTTTGCCGTAAGTGAGACAGTTACCTCTGGGACATACCGACCTTCCCGTACCGCTCCTGTCACTGCGAGGCTTCTTTATGGGCTTGAGGAGTGGTTTGGGTTTTGATCCCGCATTGCCACAGCCAGGTGGTCAGGGTTATCCAGGCTGTTTGGCGCAAAACTTGCCCATCTCTTCAGTGTGCACAAAGTGCTCAGCCCCTGGCACCACTGGGCCTAGGCCCGTGCAGCGACTGAGGGTGCCTGCGTGTGCGTGAGCATGTTTGTGTGCCAAGAGCACACTCACGCCCACCCATGAGCCAGGGCTCGGACAGAGAGGCGGGGCGAAGTTTAGGACCAGACCCTGACAGCGTGTCAAGGGAGCAGGCATTGCTCATGCACTAATCAACCGTGTTTGTGTCCCACAGAGGTCAGGGGAAAGCATGCACTGTGGCGTTCTTTCCCACGTTCTTCCTTTCAGGTGCCAGAAGTCCTGCACATCCTTTACAGCTGCCTGCAGACCATGCAACAGAACCCCCACAGGCCCCTCCTGCTCCAGGCGGTGTACCTCCTGGCCCGCTTTCACCATGAGCCCGTGGTTGACAGCCTCCTCCAGAAACGTCTGCCCATGGACAGGTCTGTGCACTCCCACCTTGTCCCACTGTGGTTAAAGACAGACCCCACGGCTTCCCTGTGTTAGGGGGAATCCAATGAAGAAGAAGGTCTCTTGTCTCCCAAAAGGTCTGAGCGTTGCAAGGCTGGGTGCCCCCCTCCCCGGAAGGAACCAGGCGTCATAAGCCCCATTGCTGATGAGGAGAGCATGTGGCCCCTGGTGAGGGCACCGCAGGTACCAAGGATGTCAGCTCAGGCGCGAATGTCTCTTCCCCTGCAGGGACGCGATGGAGCTGTGGAGGACCTTGGGGAGAAGCGTCCTTGGCCTTCAGGTCCTGAAGTGCTTAACACAGAAATTAGAGGCAGCTGGAGAGAACGGCCCCGGGCCCCACTCCTCCGCTCACAAACCGGACCACAGCCAGGCTGCTCTGGAGTCCCTCATGGTATGTTCGACAGCAGAGGTGCCCCTGCGGCTTTGCGTCTGCTCTCTAACTTACCAAATGCCTGGGGAGACTGCACAGGGGTGATGTGCCGGGGCATCTCAGCGTTACTGCTGTGAGGGGCCGGGACGCTTTGCTGCTCCTGGGCCGCAAGGCTGTCCCTGGCGTGAGACCTGCAGGCAGCAAAAGCTCCCCGAGGGAGGCTGGCAGAGGGACTGCGCTGGTGGGCAAAGCCCTTGTTTAACAGGTGGTTCTTGGCTGAATTTCCCTGTAGCTCCCCCGTGCCATCTCCGAGGTGGTGTTCGTGCTGCCGACCGAGGAAAGGGTCCGACGCCTGCTTCCGCGTCTCCTTCCAGGCCTCCTGGGTGAGGTCAGCAAGGTGCTGGGGGAGGAGATGCTGCTTCCCCCTTTGAGATGCCGGAGAGGGCTCTTCCTCAATGTACCGAGGAGTGAGGACAAGCCATGCAGGTAAGGAGCAGGAGGAGCAGGGAAGTTGGGGAGCTTTACTTCCCCAGCCAGGCGTGCTCACTTATGGTGCTGAGGGAGCGCTTTGGCCTGCCCTGTTTCCTAGATGTGGCGGCAGGTTGCAGGGCTGGCTTGACTTCTTTTCTTTCCTGGAGAAATGTCCGTTCCCAGAGACAAAGGGGTCGCAGGGTTGGCACTGCCAACTGCTCTCATCCTGCCTCCTGTACAGCCTCGAGGGCAGTGTGTCCTTCTTCTCCCTCCACTGACTGGGGAGAGACCCTGTGTGGGGTTGGCCCGGTCGAACAGCCCACAGAGGGGGAGACCCCTCCTGGCCCGGGGGCGGTGGTCCAGCTCCAGCCATGGCCACCTGTGGTCTGGTGTCCTAGAGACTTAGCAAGTCTAATCTGTGGCCTGGCAGGGTGTGACCACAGGGCTTGGCTGCAGCAGCAGAGATCCTGCCTGTAAAATCTATAGGTGGGCGGACACACTGTGTCGCCTCCTCACAGCACCGGACTCTGCCCCCACTCCTGGTCCTCAAGAGTTGGGGGAAATTGTGACCTGCAAGTCTTGCTGCAAAAAATGCTGGCGAACAGAGCCCTCAGGGAGCACCTTGGCATCGAGTGAGCCCAGGGACCCTGGGATTCCTCCTGCTGTCAGTGGCTTGAGGCATGGCAAAGGATGAAAACGCCCATTTTCTGAGAGCTTTATGGGCTTGAATGCTACCACGCATCATTTCAGGGGTACCTGGTCTCCAGCTCGGGGCCGTTTGGGATGAGTGAACCAACACCTCCCAGGGCAGCAGAGCTTTTTAGCTCTGCTACAGACAAATCTTCCCCAGAAGTGCTGCAATTTGAGATGTCTTTGGGCTTTCTTTTTGCCAGCCCTTACCGTGAGGCCCTAGAGCTGGTGCTGAGCAGATGCATGGAGAAGAAATGGCTGCTGCTGCTATGGAGACAGGGAGCGTGGGCATTTCTCGAAAACCCGCAGGCTCATGCCAATGGCGTGTGTCTCCTGACGAGGTGAGACCCCGGGGCTGCGTCTCACCATCCTGTGGGTGGCTGTGCCCAGGGAAATGGCTGCCAGGACCACTCCCGTGTGCCCAGGGAGCTGCCTTGCAGGGCTGAACAGCGCCTGCATCAGAGCAGGGGAAGTTCTGGGTCGTGGCCTGTGGTCTTGCAGCATGACTGTGTGTCGCCTTCTCGTGCTCTGTGTGCAGTGTCCTGCTTCGCAACCAGCTTATCTCAAGGGGTGTGATATGGGCCCTCTCCCAGTGGCTGAACTCCCATTCGGAAAACCTGCAGCTCACGGCAACGGCTTTCTTTGTTGAGGTGAGGCAACAGGAGGGGAAGGAAGGGTTCAGAGGGCTTCTCTTAGGAAACTGCTGCTTGGGATGTCTCTTTCTGAGGGAAGAAGGTGCCAGAAGAGAGTCATTGTCCAGTGGATCCAATGGATCCTCATTTCTTTGAGGCCCATTCGCGTGCTGTGCCTGGGCTTGGGTGGCACCCTGGCACTCACGGGCACATTGCTTTATTGTAGCTGATGAAGGACCTGCCGGTCACCGAGAAGAAGTTCCTGGAGAGTGTCCTAGGTGTCTTGGTGGAGAAATCACAGCACCGAATCAGCGCCGTGCGGCAGATGGCAGTGAGAGGCCTGGGCAATGCAGTCAGGAGAGCACCCAAGGAGGTGAGACCAGCTTTTCCCTTCTCTGACTGCAGTCACTCACTGGCAAGAACCTGGGGGAGAGCTGCACGGGGCTTCGAGAGCTTGGACAGGCTAGCAAAGGCAAATGGGGCTCCTTCCTAAGGCCACGCTCCTTTCTCTGACGTCAGCAGGGCGGCAAAGGGGGAACCTGGTGCCAAACAAGGCTTCCTGGGCTGAGATCTCCTCTGAGCTGGTTTCTAGCAACTTCAGACGTTGGCAGCCGGAGGGTTCCTGACCAAAGACTATTGCCTGTCAAGGAGTTAGAGAGCCACCTAACAGTTAACCTGAGGAGGCCCACGCCTGTGCTGTTCTGAGCGCTTCCCTTGGCCTCAGCAGGAGCTTAGCCAGCTCACAGCTCCCCGCCTCCCCGCCTCCCCACCCACCACGCCCACCCCCAGCCCCAGCCCTGTGTACCAGGGATTAGGGCCTTGTAGGAAAATCCTGTGACAGCCCAAATGGCCAAAATGGCCTAACCCTTCCCACAGGTGGGGTCTGCAAAGCACCCTCCGTGGGGGTCAGAGGCGCATTCAGTGCTGCACAAGTCAGGTTTCCCAGCATCTAAAGGGACTATCTATATTAGTCTCTCTTTCTTTATAGTAGTAGCTCTGATAAACAGCACATTAGAAGCATTT
>VZTV01039298.1:0-11066 GCA_013400875.1 Anhinga rufa | reverse complement strand
GGGACAGAAATAGAACCTTCATTCTTTCCCCAAGAAAAGTCTCCACAATTCAAATAAGTGACTGGACAGAAAAAATATCATGCGGCCTCTCACCATGTGGTCTCAGAAACAAGTCAATAACATGTCCAGGAGAAATAACAAGACTGGTCTACACTTGCTTTGTGTAATTTTTCTCCCAAAGCCTCCTTTTCCCACCTTCACCATGTACTAGCTTTGCCCTCTCCATCCAGTCGTATGTCCCTGCTCCCTTCTTTACATACTGTAGTTCTTCCAGACCAGATTCTTAGTTTGTAAGGTCTTTAGACCCAGGATGAGGTGGTAGTCTGTATCTGCACAGTGCCTAGCACATTTCTTGGTTGGGGCTCAAATCATGTAGAGGTTTTAGGATTACATTACCAATAGTCACTGGGCAGCACAAAGAGCATGTAAGAAAAAAGCAGTTGGCTGGATGGGATGCTTTGTATGGAATAATTATCTTTAAGTGTAGAGGCTTATAATTCTTCATGCTCAAGGAGCTTTCATAAATGTGGTGAGAAAGAGGCAGAAATATACTTTATATCTACCTAATCTTCCTCATTTTCCTCTTTATCATCACTAGTTATGGCTTTTGGAAATGTTGACTGTAGACAGAGGAGGTGATAAAAAATAAAAAAGAGGATGTGTTGTAAATGTAGTTGAAGTTAAACGTTTATATTTCAAGAGAATTAGGTTTACCACAAATGTTATGGAGGATTTTGCTAACATCTTGGCATAAATAGCCCAGGCTGCTGTTTTGGTACCTTTCTGAGCTCTGTTAGGAAGATAAAATATGAAACTGAATTATTTATGATACTTCATAGGTATCTTTACTGAATTGTTTGTTTTCCTAAACTGTATTTTCAACCTTTGAAGAGGAATTGGGCTGGGGTGGGGAGGGGAACTTTTAGGATTTGGACAGCCCTGAGTAACAGTATTAGATATTTTTTTCACCGTTAACACCAGAGGTCAGCAGCACAAAATACAAAATAAATGAAAACAGACTTCCAGGAGTGGCATAAAAGACTTTTGCAAATAAAACCTATGAAAGCTTCTGGTACCATCTTGGTGAGCTAAAACACACACAGTCATTTTCTTAGAATTTGAAACATTACTTTGTATTTAAGTGATTACCAGTGACACCAGGAAAACAGCCTTTCATGGGCAATGACTGGACAGTAGAATTTACTTCTGTCTCAAGTTAATGCAAGACAATTAGTGCTAATTAAATTGCACCTGACCTGTTAGTTGCTATGGACTTGACCTAAATAGGATACTGAAACCAGTATCCTATTTAAAATGAGAACAAGGGGTAAGGGGAAAAATTACAAGTTCCAAATGTTTTTACACAGCTTTATTTTCAAAAAATCAATGGTCAAACACCATGGGGAGAAATCTTTTAATTAATGCTCTGCTGGAGATAATTAGTTTTACTAGAGACACAGGGGATGAGATGAGGTAATACATGTTTTTAATGATGATAATTCAATTTTCCATAGATTTCTTTCCTAAAATGTTTATCTGTTTTGATTATTATCCAAGACAAAGACTTATTTTGATTTAAAGTTCCTTCATCCGATTTCCTCAATGGTAGCAAGAAGGTGAAAAATTGATACAGAGATAACAAGGTATGTTAAAAGGATTTCACATACTTTTAACTTCATGAGTTTAGTCCATTACTCAGTCAGTATGCCAAGCATGGATGCAAAATATAGTTTAGCAGAAAATAAAAGGCAGCTTGAATTTTGCATCAGTAGTGAGAAAGATGCAAGTTTATCAGGTAATTACAATTCTTTAATCACTGAATGATTGTTATTTCACTGAAAAGTAGATGGCAGAGTTTTTATCCAGCTGCATGCATTATTTGTCCATTATCTAAGATATAGAAATGCACAGGACTACAAATACGCTGCTCTTACATGATTTACAGCCCTCTGTAATTTTTGTATTAATTTACACATGCAAAAAACATTATCTACCTTTGTAGTTCAATGAAAAATTATTCAATATTACTCTTTTTATTTCAAAAAAATTTAAAAATGGGATTTATCTGAACTGTTCAGAAATTATGACTAGTTTCAAGTAAAAAAATATTTAGAAAAGAAAAAAAGCATTGTCCACTGGCATTTTTTAAACAATGTTTTGCTTTAAATTTTAAAAGGTGCTTTTTTTCCCTTTCAAAGGAACATTTTTTTAAGTAAGCAGGAGGGTTGTAGTTCAACTGAAATGAAATTAATGATTTTCACTTAATTGTTGACATTGAATCTGAGTTTATCTAGACAACTTCTTTTTTCTTTTGGTTTGGCCATTTTATTGCAAAAGCAATTGTTCACTTCTATTTTTTTTTTAAACCCTAAATAAAATCTATATTTACTAACTACTCTGAACTCTTCCTAAATAACATAAGGTTTTTTCATCTTTTTTGACTGCATTTAATTTAGGGAATTCATATCATATCATAAAAAAAAACATGAAAAGTTCTGCAACAATTAAGATAGGTCATGGTGCATAAGACCTAAGCATTCAGTATCTGGATTGAAAGGAATAGACCTCATCTGCATGAAGTAAACAGCTAGCTCTGTTAGGGCAAAGGCGTAAATCTCAGTGGAAGACCTAGCCCATAAAAGGTATCGAAGAGTCCCACTCTATTAGCTTACCTTAAAGCACACGGTAATCTATCTTCGCTCTTCAGTGACATGAGATAAAGTAATAGCAGAAAGGGGAGGCTCACAGCTCTGTAAATAGATTCTCTCCTGAAAGCCTGTTTACCCAAGGTGAACTTCTGGCCTGTTGAAAGTGGTGGCAGAATTGCCATCAACCTTATCTGTGGTGGGGAAATGTTTGAAAAATGTTCACTTGTTGTTGAACGCCGTGAAGCTGTATTTATCCCAGGACAGATTCAGTACCAGCACTTTCAGAATCACATTCATTAGACTTGGAACTTGCTTCAACACTGAAATTGCTGCACTTCATTATGATTAAATGAGGGCAGATTCCCTATCATTGGTTCAATTTAATGAAATTTAAGCAAGTGTAGCTTGTTCCTGTATCGGAAAAAGGGGTAAGGCACACTACAATAAGGCACCTTTATACTGATTTTGTATCTACATTTTATGTGTGTGTGTATCAGAACACAGAGATAGTGGAACTGGAAACAGAATTTCACTTTTTTTTGTAGAAGATCATATCTTTCAGCAAAATATTTATATCAATATAAAAATTGTGATGGCCAGGCTAGACAACACATGGGATCATTTAGATGCATGCCTAGCTAGTTGCTAAGCTTAGATCAAGGCTAAACTGCAAGCTGGCTCTAGTGTATTTGCAAAGAACTCTTCCGAGGTTTGAACGATGTCACTAAGATCATTTCAGGGCAGCAAGTCTATCTAGTCAGTCCTCTTCTCCCCCAGGGGCTGGGTGGAAAACATGCTCCAGAAGTGGTGGGAATTTTAAAGGTTTATAGCACCAGCACCAAGAGAGCTGCAGAAACTGTAAAGGCAAGGGACTGAATTCTCTGCAGCGTATTCTGGCTGCCTGTGGTCGCACAGTGCCATGAGTAAGCTGTCTGCCTTCCCAGGGATGCAGGGGGCAGGAGAAAAGCTAAAGGTCGATGGAAGTTCAGTAGCAAGGGGGAAAATTCATCTCAGTGCAGAGGGCCTGTGCCACCCACTTAGTCCTCAAAACAAACCTCCAGCAGTGCATGTGCTTGCAGCCAGATGACTATTGAGATAACGTGAAAATTTACTGAGCATCAAAGAGGCAAAAAAGGCAAAGGAAAATGTTTTAGTAAAAAAAATCAGAATATCCATAATCACTACAGGCAGGAAAAGAAAGAATCTTAGAGTCCCTGTGAGCTGCTCAAGCAACACCTCAGATCTAGTGGACAGACCTTCGAAATAGAAAATTATGTAAACAAAATGGCATTTGCACTTAATGGAAGTATCTGGAAGTAAATTATTAGAAATTATGTTACAAGTGGTGGTTTCAGAAATCTTTTAACTGAGATCTTTACCCTGTAACTAATGTATGAAGTTAACTACAGATAGCAGCATCTGCTTGGTCAAACATGCCTTTTAGATTATACGTGTCCCAAAAAGCATTTGAATCAAAAGAGAATAAGAATGGGAAAACAGAAAGATTGAAACAAACAAAAAAAAAGATCAACTTTTAAGTAAAAAGTTTTGCAATACCTAGCTCATGTCTCTGAAGTAGTGACCCAAAGATGGGTAAATTATGATTTTTTAATAGTGACCTATTAAGACCAGTGGTGACCTTGGTCTTAAATAAGACGAAGGCAGATGGTTAAGATGATCATTGGTCATTTTGAAATCCTAGAGGTATCATTCTGCGAAAGAGTTTATTTCCAAGAACAATTATATATTCTCATTAATACTTGAATTACCTGTCAAAGCTAAAAGCTAGGACTAGATATCAGAAAGTGGTCTCTCAACACCTTCATTAAGACACCAGGGAGAAAGTCAACAGTTCCTAGACATTTTATACTGAGTGACTGCATGCATGGTTAGTTGCTTTAGTTTTCTACCTGCAAAATGAGAACTGCTAAATAAGAGAATGCCTTTTTATCTATGTAGCTCATCTTTACTATTTGTCATAGACAACTTACAGAGGCGTTGAGGTGTTGAGATTAGGCAATAGATGCTGAATTAACATATTAAAAGCTGGATTCTCCCCTTTTGCTTGATGCAAGACAGCTTGTTAAATTTCAGGATTCCCTAAAGGATGTCTTTGTTGATTCATTTATATTATGACATATTACAGAATCACAGAATCACAGAACGGTAGGGGTTGGAAGGGACCTCCAGAGATCATCTTGTCCAACCCCCCTGTGTGAGCAGGCACACCTAGAGCAGGGGGCACAGGACCGCGTCCAGGCGGGGTTTGAATGTCTCCAGGGAAGGAGACTCCACAACCTCTCTGGGCAGCCTGTGCCACTGCTCTGTCACCCGCACAGCAAAGGAGTTTTGTCTCATATTCAAGTGGAACCTCCTGTGTTCCAACTTGTGCCCGTTGCCCCTTGTCCTGTCATCGGGCACCACTGAGAAGAGTCCAGTCCCATCCTCCTGACACATGCCCCTCAGATACTTAAAAGCATTGATATTGGTACCTTACTATTGAGTTGTTATATATTGTCAATGCAAATATAACTAGTGTTTTAAAAAGAAAAGCCAATACAACTCCACATCAGAAAAACTAGCTCAATTTTTCCATATATTTTTCTCAGTTCTTGTGTATCAATCACAGAGGTACAGCTGTCACAAAAAACAATGTGTATCTATAAAAACAACAACAAAAAGGGAGGCTATGGTTCACATTGTTATGAAGACTTAGACAGGAGAAAGAGTAAATCATAAACATGATTAATGGTAAGACCTCAGTTTTCACCTTGAGTGTCAAACTGACATTACCCATTAATTCTGTTGAAAGTCAAAAGCAAAATACAGAAGACACGTTAAAAAAGAGGTTTTTAAGACATATAAAACAGCTGTTTGGAGTTCTGTGTCATGCCAAAACACTGAACTGCATTGTATCTAGGAAAAGGAAAATGAAGATCTTTTTATCAGATAAAAATTACCTTAGGAAAAGTATAAAATAAGACAGTCTTGAGTCATCCTATCTTTTTACAATTTTTAATTATTATTTCAGCTTATGTTTGAATATATGTAGCTTTTTATATGAATGTGTATACACAGCTATAATTTATACATATATTTCTGTACTTTTTTACAAAACCATATACATACCTGATGGAAAGTAAAGTGAATGTAAATTTTAAGGAACTGCACTTGTGACAGGTTTTTGACTAAAAGTTTTATTGTTATTCCTTACAAATTGAGAATAGTTTGTTTTAGAATATGGAATCCCTGTCCCAAGAAAGATGTAATAGAAATAGATTTATAAACAGATAAATGTGCAGAAGAAAATAATGGTAAATTTTGAACAACATGGCTGCTGTTAATTAGAATTTTTTTTCATTTCAGAAAAAGAAAAAAAAAGTAGTATAGATATAGAAACTAGGTTAGGTTCCTCGCACTGTGCTAATTCTCTCCACACACTTTCTTCCCTTAGACTAGTGAGTGAAAAAGACCTCTTAGGGGCTTTTGTAGTGCAGATAACTATACTACAAAAATGGTCCACATATAAGTGTTTAACACAGATCTGTAGAAGCAGGAATTCCAAGAACATCTAAAAGTCTGATGAACAGTCCCAGTGACTTGCCAGCATTTGCTCACAGATCATTGAAGGTCTTCTCTACGTATATCCATATGACTTAATATAAAACATGGTAAACTTATGTTGGCAATTATAAGACAATATCAGATCAGGTTTTTGTTATAGCATAGATTTATAATAGGAATTAGTCCCTTAAAATTCAGTTTTTTATTAGTGCATTCTAGATAGTTCAAGCAAATGTTTTTTTTTAGTAAAGATAAAATCAGTTATAGTTGTATGGGTGACTATTCAGGAAATGAACAAGCAGTTTGTTATTTTGAGGGACATAAAGTTTTAACGATGGCTCAGATTTTCTTAATACTGGCTGGGTGACTGAAAGAAACTTACGCTGCAAAATACAACAGATTAGGTAGATATTCTAAAGTATTGGCCCATATCTTGAAAACATTAAAAAGTAAGAAGTGCTGAGTGATTCTAGCTTTATTCTCAGAGCGATGACTATTTGGCAATAGATAGTGATTAATCTATACCATACAATCAAATCAGGGTCATGATGAATTACTGTTAAACATTAATTCAATTCTTAGCATTATGAATGCAGCTATATTTAACTCATTCTATAAATATTACCCTTAACCAACTTTATTCAGAGCTTTCTATAGCTATCCCTTGAGATATACATTAGTTGAAAAATTATCCATATATCAGGGATAACTCTACATATTCTACAGCAGGGGGAAATTTAGTCATTTTTGATATCCCACCATGAGAAATCAGAACTTTAATGAAATCTTCCTAAACAAGCTGCCAGCATGTAAACGTCTCTGGTTCCATACAACAGAGAGTATAAAGCACTAAATGGACAGTTTCAGTAACTGTCCTCTAATATCACTACTTTTACTACTTGATGAAGTCACAAAAACACATTCTCCATCTAAATGAGTGAAATTTGCCTTTTTGGCCAATAGTTATGCTTAGTGTTGATTACAGAAATATGCATTAGCTAAGAAGAGCATCTGTTGTGGAGTAATGGATGTACCCAGATATTAGTGAACCAAAAGATTGGGCAGATGTTTTGTTTCTCAAGAGAGAAGACTTCCGCAGTGACTCCACAGTTAAAAACAGCTTTTTTTTTTAAAAAAAAAGGAACCTTCTGAAAACCATTAACGATATAGACATATTTTTTTTTATTTATGAAGCCATCTGCACTTGCTTTTAAAGTCTAAGTTAATAATATGAAGGCAATAAAGAGCAGAAAAAATGCAATCAGGCTTTATAGTCTTTTTCTTAGTAACTCTTAATTGTATTGCTTCATTACTTTAAGTAAATTCTGAACACTTTATACGGCTAATACAAAGGCACCATTTTTTTCCCTGTGAAACTAAACTAAAACTACTTTGATTCATGTTGGAAAGCAAAGACCATACTAAGTAATTGGATGAAAAATCATGGACTGATGAGTGATGAATTCCTCCTTGCATTAGTGTCTATTTTGTGGCTTGTAAACTCTTTGCTCTTTCAATTTTGTGATTTTATTGCAATGTTGGTTTGGTAATTAGGGTTTTGAATATTGCTTCATATATTGATCTTAAATACAAAATAGATGTTTGGCATAAGTTAGCTACTCAGTGCGATCTTTGAGTGATTTTTGGATACCTGAATTTTTAAAAACCTGCCACCTTAGCATCGGGGGATATTGGCTTTCAATGCTGTTAGCTTGGGCACTTTTTTTAATCCTCATCCATTTGGTGAAGTACAAAAGTGAATCTTTGAGTTTTGCCAATCGTAAAAATTAAAATTGCTTGAAATATTACAAATGAAATCCTGTGTCTTTCAACAGCCTGGTCAATAGAAGTTGACCTTTCATAATGTCTATATTCTGTTTTCCCAGAAAGTTCTTAGTATGTTCTCGTGAGATAGGGCATCTGGAGGAGGGTTGACAGAGGGGGATTCAAATATTTAAGTAGATGTGTTAGTTAGATGTGTCTCTCAATGTCAATACATTTTAGAATAGCGCGTAAGTCTGTCCACCACTCTTTTTATCAGCACAGAATACAGTTGCTGTAAAAGTTGGATTTCACTGCTCCATGTTGAAAGGAAGCTCACATACTGAGCTCCTGAACCATCTGTGCTGTCGTCGCTCTTCCATAAATTCATTTGGCTTACCTTCGCGAGGAAAACCTCTCTAACTAATGCTAGTTTGTTTTGAAGGCTTCTTACAAAGCTTGGATTATTTCACAGATGCTTCAATAAATAAAGTACGTTAATTCTCGCTCATCTTTATTGTGATTCTTTTTGTACTTCCTTCACCATTTCTGAGTTTTTCATAAGAAATGTGCCTTTTTTTCTAAGAGGTAAAATGCAACGGAAAACAATACTGATCAGAAACAGAGGAGCTGTGTTGCTTCTTGGCATGGGCAATCTTTTACTATTACAGTGATGAAATCATCAGTATGCTTCAGTGCCAAAATTGATTATTGCCTCCCTGTTTTTTTGTCCTTGGGTTTTTTGTTTTGATTTGGTGTTAGTTTCTGTTTGTTTTGGTTTTTGTGTTTTTTTTCTGCCCCACTTGGAGATTGATTTTGTCTGCTGAACATCATATTGTATCTCTATTACAGAGTCTCTGGATTTTTCATAGGCATGGGTTACATAAAATAGAATATTTAGTAACTTGAATGCAAAAAATAACTATTGGCTCAATCAGAGGTTTTCCAGTCTTTTTCATACTCTTACAACAGTGGCCATAATATTGTCTTCTCTCTTTGCGATGGACAGATGGCACTGTTCCTTTCTATCTAACATGCCTCTGTATAGCTCAAGGGAGGACTTAAAACTGCTAAATCTAGCAGTTATCTGAAGGTGCTCATAAATTACTGGATTTTTGTGGCAGAAACTGTGAGGAACACCTCTCTAAGATCACCCAGGCTCTGAGGGTCATCAATGTGGGAGCTAACCATTTTACCACCTGAGTTTAATGATAGTGTTTGGCTGCTCAGACTTAAAATCCCAAGAGACAGGTGTTAACCCAGCAGTATTTGTGTCCTTGGAAGTCAGAAGACATATTAGTTTGTGTCTGAGGAGTTGTTCCCTGAGTAATTCTGAAAATCAAGGGGTAGAGAATCTCTTTCAATGGATTTGAGTACTACAGTTGTTTTTTCTGTCATATGCACTGAAACAGAGAGCAAAGCCTCTGGTCACAGTTGTGTATCCAGTCCTCACAGGAGGGAAATTTCCTGCCATTTTAATCAGAACCTATAGAGGCTATAAATACTGTCTTTTAAAGGATGATTTGCATTGCAAGAACAGTGCTGTGTGGCTTTTGTTTAAACAAGAATCATAGTCATGAGTTCATGGTATGCAATTATTAATGAGGTTATAGCTTGTAGTTCCAAAACTGTCCAGAACTTGGAAACTGGAATGGATAAGATGGAAAAAAATAACTAGTCCTTTGGTTGTCTCAAGGCAGAGTTAACTCCTTCTGAACTTTTTCTAACAGAGGCCTTTTTCATGAAAAAGTACAAGGGATAGAAATACCATATCCCATATCTGAGCTGTTTATCCATCAGATGAATATCATCACTATTGGAAGGGGTTTACTCATAACTCACCTAAATCTCTTTAGCTGCAATTTAAACTCTATAATGCATGACCAAAAGAACAGTTAATTTCCATCTTCTTTGAGATGCTTTTTTACCTAGCAAAACATGGAAATAAAACATGGTAACACATCTTTTCTATTTACTCATCCCTGAATCTCCCATTTGTTTTCTGTCTTTCCTGAAATAGTCTATCTGAAGCCTTTCTGCCTGTAATAGGAGTGACTGTTTATATAAAAAAGTTGATTGTTTCAAACTTACAATCAGATTCTGATCCACTAATGCACATATGAACTTCATATACAAGCACAGTAGTTTTTCTCTTACACTCAGTAGAAACTGCATGCATACACATTGGAAGTCCTCTGCTTTCCTCCTTGCTTATTTGCATCCAAGGATTTTTCCAAGATGGTTCTCTGTTTTTTTAAGAATTTTAAAAAATTTTCACTGTCCTCCAAAATGTGTTTATGTATGATCATCTGAAAACTTAAACATATATATTACTTGCTTCATCTACAAAATTATGGATGAAATGTATGCTAGAGACCTAGTAAAGGCCACTACAGAATCTTCACTTAGTATTTGATCCAGTATAACAATGAAATATTGATGGATATTCTCTGAGCAGAGTTTTCCAGACCTGATCATGTGTAACAGTCTTGAAGTGGGCTTATCAAGACTGTATTCCCCAGCTTCCTTACAAGAACATTGCCAAAACTCTTACCTCGCACAGAAAAAATACCACATAATGTCTCTTGTATCTCCAAGGACTATTTCCTGATACAGAGGAAATAGTCATGTCACTGTTTTATCTGACGTAATTTGTTCTTTACAAATCCATCTCATTATTTAACAATTTCTTTTAGGTGATTTCTAATAGATTGTTTATTTTTTCCTGTATTTTTTCAGGGTAAGAAGTTATAATGAATTATCTCTAATCCCCTTGGTTATACTTTTAAAATTAGGCACTGTATTAACTATTTTCTAGGCTTCTGATACCTCATTTACGTAGGAACATCCAAAACAACTATTAAAACTCCAGAGATCCATTAATTTTGTTTTATTAGTGCTTACAGAGTTTAACCAGGAAGGTAACAAACCCACAGTTCTTAGAGCACACTTAGCAAGGACTTTGGTGGGATTTTACAAGAAAAGACATAAATGGTTGAGATAACACCCAAGAAAGAATAGTAGGTATCCTTCTTACTTTCTTCTTCTCTATCTCAGTTCTTCAACATAGTAAACCAAAATCAAAGTTGTAAA
>VZTV01039297.1:61100-73533 GCA_013400875.1 Anhinga rufa | reverse complement strand
AACTTCAGCTCTGTGTTGCCAGACTTGGCCAAGGTCACAGAGCAATCATTCAGATTCAGATCTGAATACAGAAATCCCACCAGTTCAGCACTAATAGCACTGAATGCTCAAGTTTTCCCACTGCTTATTTCTGAGATACAAAACAGATATCGAAGTAAGGATCTAGATACAAATCTCAGGCTCTGTCTACAAAACAGCCAAATAAATATATTTTAATCATAATGCAGGTACAATAAGCTCAATTTTAAAACATAAGAAAATTATATGCAAAGAAGTTATAAAAACCTGTGGTTGTATTAGCTCAGATTTCTTTCCTGTCAGATCTCAAAACTGAAATGGGATCATCAAAGGAAACATTAGTGAAATCATCAGCAATTCTCTTTCCTTACATATTAAACAGAGAAACTAGAAACGTGCTTTTCAAGCTAGGGCCTGGTGCTGCCTGGTGGATGAGGTATAGGACTGAAACAATTTTTGTTACTGGTCATAAAAATATCCCACTGCAAAGATATCAACTCTAGTGCTCTGGCAAGATCCCAGTTTGGATAATTATAGTATTCCATTTTCCTAAAACTTTGTTTCCTTCACAGTAGTACTGTGGTTTTCCTATCCTACAATGCTATACAGTGTTGTTCTGGGTCCTTTAACATTTTTTCAGTAGTACCTTCATTTTAATAATGTACAGACTACTGCCAGAAATGTTTATAGATCTTAACGCTATACCAGCATGGGGGTTTTTTATGAATTCCTGTATCCAGAGTCACCTTCCCACAGCACCAAAACCTATGACAAAAAATTCCAAAGGTGGATGCTTCCTCTCCTGGGAAGAGGCTGGGGCTGCAGTCGTTCATCTCCTGTGAGTCCTTCCCTCAAGCCCTGGGAAATCTGCTTGTGAAAATCCAACACAAAGTTGATACTGGACTTTTCCAAGTACCTCATGGTCCTACTTGATGATAAGCACTATATACAGGATAATCTGCTCTATGAGATGTGGAGTTAGGGATCGACCAAATTACAGGCTCCATTTCCTTCATTTGCTACCTTTGATAGCAATGGCAGGAGTGCAAACATTTTCTGTTGCAGGGTGAACAAACTCTTATTGGTGGTCTTTTAAAATACACAGTCTTAAAAATATTCATGGCACGGGCGACCAGCCTGTGCTGCTGATTTCAGTGTTGCTGCCACCCACAGAGATGCTCTGGCTGTCGCATTACTAGGAAAGCAGGAATAACTAAGAAGGTTGCACAGCCAAGCTTCTTCTACCAGACCCAAAGCCAACCACAGACTTTGATAAGCATTCAGTCAGGATTTTAGTGTTTATACTGTATTTTCCTTCTGCTGCTCTGTTGAGGGATAATTGTGTTTGTATTTTGTCCTAATGATGTGATTATGCTTTGCATCCACCCTTTTTATGTGATGTCAAAGGAGCTAATGGCATCCCCTCAGGATTAAACAAAACAGTAAGCAAATCTCAAAGGCAGGTAGATACTACTCTGGGAATAAATATATCCAAAAGAGATGGGTAGAAAAAGACAAAAGGCCAGGCATCCTATTTCCTCTAGTGGAACTAACTGAATTTTATGCATGTAGGGTCTGGTGAAGAGGCCTTTTGAGGGTGGAGGGGTTCCAATCCTACATACATATTTAAAAACTAGTTTATATGTTTATTTAGATAATAAAAAATAATGGTTTTGAAATACTGGAAATCTGTAACTTCTAAAATATAAAAGTGCTATCACTAGCTATATTGGCAAATTCTGAAAGTTTATTATGGATTTTCACCTGAAAAAGCATTAAACATCAACAGTCTTCCTTAGCTTGGGAGTCTTAAAATCAAATCTAAATCTGCATAAAGCTGACTAAATACCAAAGACTGACTCTCCTTTTTCTTTCCCATATCAAGTGAATCGGACTCTGTATTTTTAAAATAAAGGGTAACAGGAGTGCCTATTAAAAGGATTTTCATTGCCTTGCCTTCACATCAAGGCAGCACAGCGTAACTGAACAGCTTCACAATTGAGGGTTTGGGGTTTTTTTAAATTAATGGCTATTCTATTTTTTTATTTTTTCAAGTGAACGGAAATTGACCTTCATTGTCTCTTTAGTCAATCCAGCTCAGAATCAAAGAGCAAGTTAATTATAACCATTTAAAACTTAACAGTTGAAGCCTTTTGATGTAATATCACATTCATTTCTAATTAACTGTACATATGTCTTGCCGAGTTATCAAATAACTCTTGAGATCTGTCAGCATAAAACCTTAATAAAAGCACGAACACTTCAGGATGAAGATTAGACAATCCTTATATAAGGAACAGAAGGTGACAGGGAACAAGACTGAGTATAGGAAGAAATCTCTGCCTAACTGCTTTCCCTAGTGTTCTTTAAAACATGGCTGCTCCAGCTGCTGCTGCTGCTGCATAGCAGCTCAGTGTCCTGAGAGTCTCGGTTGTCAATTTTAGTTTTATAAGTAAACCCAAAATACAAGTAGCTGTATATTTCAGCCTTTTCGATGATCCATTGTGTAAAGTTTTAATCTGGTCAAGCACATTTTCTTTCTGTGGCCATTTATGGCCCCTGTCCTAGAACCTGGTTATCAAAATCGTTGAAAGCCACCCCAGCAGCCCAATGGAGCAAGCTAAAGTCGAGGTGCTGTCCCTCTCCCAGTGAAACTCTTCTCTCCAGTGACCAGATTCACTGGGCATGGAGTTTGAGTTGGGTTGTGGGCTTTGCAATAAGGATCCAGCATGTGTTAGGAGAGTTTGGGATCTTGATTTTGTTTCTCTGTAAATGAAGCTACACTGTTTCTTAGTTCATCAAGTTTATCATTATCATAATTATTTTTAACACCTTTGCTCCCAAAAATAACTCATTTTGAAAAAAGACTTCACAACATGGTCCTAAATATGATTTTCATTCCATATGGCTCTTAAAATGGCAATGATCTAAATACTAGGGCTCAGAAAAAGAGCCAAAGTCACAGTGTGCCTGCTTTCTTCAGAGCTGTTTCTATCACCCAAGTAATAGATTTGTTTGGGGTTTTTTCTCTTGGTGTGGGAAGGATAGGAGCGGGTTGATTCTCCACCCTGCTTCTTCGGCTTTGAACCCTGTATTGGGTTAGGTGGGCAGAACAAAACTGTCCTCAGAGCTCTGTTTACCCCACCAGGCACACCTACCCAGGGCTGAGGAGTATCAAATGGAGTGTAATCTCTCTGCTCACAGTAGGGAAACTCAGGGGAAAAAAGTCTTCTTCATCAACAGTGGTAACCATAAATCAGGGTAAGAGTGATCATCATGCAGAGGAGCACAGAAACCAGAACCAAATGGCTGGAAGCCCCTTGGAAAAAGTGGATGAAGATATGAGGAAGGATGCTGGAAAGACCAAAAACATCAAGATCGGGGGAGAAGAAGCTGTGTTGATTTTTCGTAATTATAATTTAAATGTTATTTGGTGGTTACTCTGGGAGAAAAGTTTACAACAGCCCTGAGGAAGGTCCAGGACAAATGAAAAAAAAAAGTTGTGAATCCTCATTATTCTGAGGGATGCAATTTATTATGGGTTATTGTTACTTTGGGAAGGATGAAGATGAATCTGTACTGGATAATTAGAAGCGTCAGGAAAAGAAGCAAGACTGGGGCGACAGTAGGCACCATTGGCGGAAATACGTATATTACATCATTTTCATTTATGAAAGTGTGACACTCCATAGGTCACGCTACTGCACATTCTGCTCTGCTGAACTCCACTGAAATCAGTGAAGGGACAGGAGCAAAGAAATGTCAATCACACTCAAAGCATGTTTTCCATATTTCTCCCCAGAAAGGGGCTTGCTTTATTTTATTTATTGATAATCTGTTGTACCCAGTAGATGGGTGCAGCATTTTGTTTTCACTTCAGTGGATTTCTTGCCCCACTGAAAATTTGTAACCAGTAAGCCTATTCCTGCCAAGGTCTGGGAAGAATCAGACAGAAGAACTTCTGTTGCATAATTTTGTATCCAGTTAGACTTAAAATAAAAGCATATAAGTGACCACAAAAATTAGTTTTGTCCTCATAAAATCTTTCCAAAAAATACTGAAAGGAAATTATGTCACTGAGAATATTTTGTATTCAAATGTTTTTGTTTAGCTTCTCATCACAGCCAGTTAGCTGTCATGAAAGAGCTTTTATATTTACAATGTTTCTCAGCATGAACGATCCCAAAATGTTTTGGGTTTTTTGGTTTTTTTTTTTTTTTTTCAAATGGGAAAATAGTCGCCACTGAAATGCAGCCCCTTTGGTTTGGAAGAAGGCAGGCAGCTAAACAAATGGGATATGAAGAGGCCATGCAACTATAAAATGAAGTAAATTATGGCCAGTGCTTACAAGCAAAGCTATACACCATAACAGTGTGACCAGAATGATTTTAATATCCATACACTGTTTCTATTTTGAGGGTCTCCACTGAGTGAGGTCTGTACACTGAAACAAAACTTAACAGAGATTCACCTGGGAAACTAGAAGATGTCAGTCTAAAGTTCTGGGATATATCAAACGTAATTTATCAGCCGTTAAGCTCTCATTGCTCTTGCAGATGTAAGCCGATGTAAGTTCAACTTGGGATAAATTCAAATGTAATTCTCCAACTTGTACAACCTGTAGTGCAAGAAATTATTATCATTTAGCAGCATGCTGGCCATCTCCTCAGTGTAGCTATACTAGGTATCTCGCAAATGGATGGCATAACTTAATTTTCAGGGGTCTGAGACACCAATGGCTGGATCTGCAGAACTTTTAGGTTCTTCCCACTGTTTCAGCTCTGACATCAGCAATCAAAATATGAACTCCTCATGTATGACCTACAGCCCTTCAAAGATATGTCTAGGTTCACTTTGTTCTTGCTTCTAATATATTTAAATCTCCACTGGAAATTTGTCCTCTCAATATGAGTAGAAAAGCAGTCCTATTATTTACAATGTCCAGGTTTAGCCCAGTCTACCTTAAAGGACTGGCTAGAGATACGTCAATCACTTCTGACATGTGATGGCCAGTTTACCAAGCAACTAAAAGCTCCTTCTAGTAAGCACTACCCGAAATCCCATTCAGGGATTCACTACCGAAACCAAGCATGATCAGGTCAGCAGCTTGCATGATCAGAAACTTTCTGCACAGAAATAGGTTCTATGCAAAAATGCAACAGCTGTTCATTATGAAAACCTGAAAGATCATGATGACAGGACCAAAAATCCAAACCAAAAGCAACTTACATTGGAAAGGAGTTATCTAGACAGTCATTTATATTTAATGAATGTGAAAACACTTTGTGCAAAAAGAGCCGTGGGATGCTCCTTTAACTCCTAGTCTTTTTAAGCCAATAAAAGACAAAGCTGGGAAAGGAAGCCTGGGCTCCAAACATCTGCTATCACATCCTGCCATATTATTCTTTTCAGAAATGCAATCTGAAGCCTTGTGGGGTTTGCTCTGTGTTACTTGTCCTAGCAGGTTATTCCAGAGCATCAGGTTCTGACAGTGGGAGGTCGCCTTCTCCATTCCAGGATGAGTCTATCTGTGCTCCTCCACAGACTTTGGCACTCATCCTACACATTTTTTCTCCTTCTTAATATTTACTGCCCTGTTATCTTTACAGGCAACACAAACATCCCCTCTCACCCTTTTTCTCCCTGAGGGAAGTGCTCCTAACTTTTTGTCTATGGAGTTACTTCTGCTCCCAGTTACACCAGTGCAGGTCACATGTGTCATCCCTGAAGAGAGGAGAACCACAACACTTCAAAACTGAGAAGAAACCCAACTCTCTGGTTGTCCAAAAACACCATGTAGGGTTTTGCAGAACAACACAAAGAGGTACAATGGCATGAAATGGATGCTGTGATCTCCAAGGAGTCTGTTAACCAGAAAACAGCTTCCAAGACAGGACATTGCCCTGTTCAGGACAGCATTTATCTCACTGAGCTGTACACACTTGCATTAGGGCCCTCAGTATCTAATACAATGTGTACAATGGTGTACACATGGTGTACACAGCAAGGTTTTGGTAGAGGGGGGCTGCAGGGCGGCCCCTGTGAGGAGCGGCCGGGGCTGCCCCGAGCCGGACACAGCCGGGTCCAGCCAGCTCCAACCCACCCACCGCGGGCACGGCTGGGCCCCGCAGCCGCGATGGCAGCGCCTCGGGGAAAGCCGGGGTAAGGAAGGGCAGGCAGTGCCACAGAGAGACAGGAGGAGGGAACATGAGGGAACCTGCAGATGAAGAGGGGCCCGGGGGGAAACAGCACCAGGGTCAGGGGAGGAGGAGGCGCTCCATGGCACAGCAGATACTCCCAAAGGGACTGCAGCCTGTGGGAGACCCACACCTGAGTGTAGCAGAAGAGTGAGGAGGAAGGAGCAGCAGACAGAGACCACCACAGCCTGACCACAACTTCCTCCTGAGCTGCTTGCTGCCTCACTGAAGGGATGGGTGCGACCTGCAGTGATAATAGGAGTATAGACTAAAGGAGTGAAGCTGAGCCTGGGAATGAGGGAGGACAGGTGTTTTAAATGTCTGCCTTTTTTATGTGTGTCTCTCAATACCCAAAAATCAGTACTCAAATATTTAGACTAACTGGTAAATTATTTCCCTGCCTTTATTTCAACCCACAATCTTCCCACTCTCTTGTTCTTCCTGTTTTCTCCCCCCGTCCTGCTGCTGGGGCAGTGAGCGAGCGGCTTTGTGGGTACTCGCTCATGTGCTGAGGCCAGCCCTACACACATAAAAAAGACGCACTTCTGAGATAAAACAAATTTCTCTGACCATCTTCCAGAAATTCCAGTTGAATATCTAAACATTTAATCTTTACCTTCTTATTTGCATTTGCCTGTAAAGAGCCTGGAGGAGAAGAGCTTCTGCTCTCTACAAAATAAATGGAGAGGACCCCCAGCAACCAGGATTCATTAAAGTCTCTGTTTTGGGCACTGAACATTACACACCTAGCAAGGGAGTCTCCTTACCCAGGTAACAGAAAGAAAGGAAAGGTCAGAAGAACCTAAAGGCAATATTATTTATTCAAAATTGTAAGCAGAAAATGTCAAGGTTAGCAATACTGCTCCAGCATGACTCCCAGTGAAGTGTCCATCAGACCAAAGACACTACAGATCAAAAAGATCTGGTAGATAAGTTGAGAAAAGGTAAAGCCTGCAATCCTCAGAATAAGAAAGAGGAAGAAAAAGGCAGGGGAAATAGCCTTGAAACGATGTTCATACAAGTTACATGTTTTGAAATCTGCTTGGCCTTACAGAGTTGCTTCTAAGATGCCAGCAGAGCAGGCTGCAGCAGCACATCAGCAGTTATTCCTGAGAACTCCTGGAGGAAGGGGGAGGCATCAGAGGTTTAGAATATAAAAAATAGTGCCTATCTTTAAAAAGGAGATAAAGGTTCAAGTCTACATAACTTCAGTTCTGTTTCAGAAACCAAACAAAATTTGATAATAATTAAGTACCTAGAAAAAAAGGAGGAGAGTGGGAGTTTGTCAAGAACACATTGCTTCAAACCAATCTAGTTTCCTTCTAGGGCAATGTAATAACTGACTTTAGCAAAGCCTCTCTTTCCATCTTGTTCCTACCAAACACATTCTAGATGAAATATCCATAGGATGGAAGAGCATTGGTAGATAACCATACCTACAGAGTATTTTCTAGTGTAGCACTGAGAGACTGGAAAGATGTAGTGACTAAAGCTCTGTAAGGGTCTTCCCTGGATGCAACACGTTCAGTATTTAAAATAACCACCTGAACGATACATTACAGAGACCACTTAATACAAATACTGATAACGCAAAGCTGGAAGGGATTGCAATCATGTCAGAGGACAAAATAACAATAAAAAAATTATCTGGTTCAGGAAAAGTAAAATGTTATTCAGGTATGAAAAATGCAAAAAATAATTTCTTGGAAACAGAATAGGAAGCCGCTGGCTAAGTCGCAGTTCTGCTGAAACTGATTGGAAGGTTATAAAGAATTACAAGCTAAACACGAGTTAACAACATCACGCTGTCGCCATAATAAATAAAAAAAAAAAGGCAAACAACTCACTAGACTTCTAACTAGGATTACAGATTGCAAGATTTATAATGGGATCTTTCTGTTCTGTCCAACATCAACAAGAGCTTTGGTATAAAGTACAGCTCTCGAACGTAATTCAAGGAAGATACAGAACAACCAGACAAGTGTAGAGCAGAGCAACAAGAACAATGAGAGCTAGAAAATACCCTTGGCTAGGGAAGATGGACAAAATTAGAAGAGAGACTGAGGGTAGACATAGTAAACCTTTCAAAAGCAGAACAAACTGAAATAAACAGGAAAGGATTACTTTATTCTCTAATGTCATTTTAGATGCCCTAATGTATCCCACTTGGCCTCAGCTGCCTGTCCAGGATAGTGTCCTGTGGGACTTGTTCCAAAGAGGCCAAACCTCCAGAGATGCCATAGGGCATCTAAAATCTCACTAGGCACCTTTGACAACCATCTCTCCTATATAAGAGAAGATGACTGGCATACAGATTATATTGTGGGCAACAGACCTCAAGGCTAAGTTAATACCAGGCAGTGTGCCTTCTTCCTACACTCCATTCACTTTGGAAATGACGCATTTCATCCAAAAGTCTTATGTCTGAAAGAAATTAGATGACTTGCACTCTAGAAGTGTTTACTTGCCTCCATTCTCCACAAGGGGAGAGTGACTAAGACAGGTGTAGATGAGTGTACTGTAAATATCTACAGTTATATGAGATTAATTTTCCCCCATTGTACAAATATTAACTCCCAGGTCACCCAATATTTTCACTCCATCACAAGTAATGATCTTGATGGAAGAAATACAGACTGAAGTTCTACAACCTACGCTAAAAAGAAGGTCAGATCGTAAATCCCCTGTTTATTCTTATAACCTACTCTGCATGAGCAACCCCCACCCTTCCGTACGGTGTTCCACTAAACCTCCTGAACTCTGGTAAGAATCACCATTACACAATACAGAGGTCATAAATCATGAAAATAGCATGCCTGCTCTGAAGGTAATATAATTTCTCAAAACAAAAGAAAGGGAAAATTTAGGTGTTATTCATTCAACAGAGAAGTCGACAACTGCACTGTAACATGGTTATGCTTGGTATTTTATCTCTATATTGAGTTTTAAGCCTCACTGTCAAATGCTTTCAAGAACATCAAATAAAGACCATATTTCAGCCTCAGTAAAAGGCAAAATGTTTCTATCTCTGAAAATGGACAAGTTCATCCACAGTAATTGGCCATCCACCTAGCAAGAAATAATCCAAAGTATTCCCAATTGGCATCTTTTAGTTTCATCTTTGTCTTGAAGGAGGGAAGAGAATACAGAGAAGAAAACAAACCATTGTTTCTCTGCAGAAATTTGTTTTCAGCTTTCCCACCTCGTCTATTTACTCTGTGTCAGACAGTGTATAAATGAAAGAATGTTGAGGCCATTGCTGTAACTTTTTTGTCATCTTCTGGCAATTCAAGAAAATAAAACCTGGAACACCTGGCAAACACAAACTGTTACTGGCAACAACTTCTTCAAATAAGTTCTCAAAGTAGTCTATATAAAAAACAAATTTTCTGTGCCCTGATTTGCTTAAGCAGGACTTTGGTAATAAAATAATTGCTTTTATTTTCCAGAAACTTCCACTGTCCTTTAGCAGCACAATGCAAAGCATCTCTAGAATGGACTGCACTACAGACTTGCCCTGAGTATATGTCCATAAGCTATCAACTGGCTTTGCTCTTTCATTCATTGAGGAGTCTTTGGTAGACTTATTTATGAAGGAAATTAACTGCTGTTGAGCTTCCATCTTCAGTTTCTGACATGCTAAATGGTCAAGTTTACAGTATTTTTGATGATCCTTGTAGCATAAATACAAGCAAAGGATACAAACAAAGAAATTAGGTGAAACTGAATGGATCATGCATGCAAACCCCTACCAAATGTGCACTAAGAAGGCAGGATCTTCTAGACCTTCAGAGCCTAACTTGAATTTTGCACTTCCACTCTCTACATGATCCTATAGGCAGTGTGACATTCTGAAAGCAGGTGACAAGAGGAAATGGCCTCAAGTTGCACCAGGGGAGGTTTAGATTGGCTACCAGGAAAAATTCCTTCACCAAAAGGGTTTTCAAGCACTGGAACAGGCTGCCCAGGGAAGTGGTTGAGTCACCATCCCTGGAGGTATCTAAAAGACATGTAGATGTAGTGCTTAGGGACATGGTTTAGTGGTGGGCTTGGCAGTGCTAGGTTAATGGTTGGACTTGATGATCTTAAAGGTCTTTTCCAACCTAAACAATTCTATGATTCTAAGAGTCTATGAAACGTTCACACTAGTGTTTACAAAGGTCACATAATATGATGGGAAAAATCATGTACAAATAACTGTCCTTCATTTATATTTCTTGAGGGAGGATATCTATGGATCTGAGCACAGCCACAAACTGGGTGGGTTTTTTGCAATATTCTGGTTGCACAAAACTCAGCGTGAAACTGTATAGTAAGCAATGGTAAATGAAAGAAAACTAATTTCACTCACATGGATTCTCTCACACCCACATGTTCACATGTGCCCAAGTAGTCTGGCCAGGGTCACTTCAGTGACAAGGAGGACAAGGTACACTGGCTATTCATCACATCACCTGTCTTAGACTGGCTACCATGTGCTGGTTTTCTGATGCGCCTTTTGTACCCGCTAGGGCTCCACAGGAATGGTGATATTTTGCCTTTTCCAACCTGTAACACCTCTGAAAGTCATTAGGTAACACTGCTGATTTCCTCATTATTCTTTGGACTCCATTTCCATTTGTAGCCTGTCCTTTATCTTAGCCTGTCCTTCATTTTCCTTGTCAGGATGTCTTGAGGAGGTGTGAGTAAATGTGCTCTGTTCTTTACCTGCTGCTAATCTGGGTGCCATCAACACATGCCATTCTTTTATCCCTTCTTCTTGTTTGTCTTTTAATTAAATTTTCTGGTACTTTTGTATCTAGACACTCTCAGTCATGTAATTCTTAACATTTCTATTATGAATCACTACATTCTTAATGCTGAAAACCAGTAGGGAAAGGTAAAGATAAGTAATCTTATTAGCCCTTTCCCTGTTTATCCATGAAACAGCAGGCCAAAATCCTTTCCTCACCTGAATGCATAATTCAGAGAGCATGCTGTAGCATAAAAACAACTAAACAAAAAAAATTGAATGACAAGATTAAAATGAGAGTTAAAATTCAGTTCTCTTTCCTATAAGGAAATTCTTTTGACACTAGAAGAAAGCACAGAGGTGATAATTCTGAATTTTTCATCAGAATCCCTAATTGAACAGCAATTCAAAATATAGGATAAAGCAAAACAAATTAAACAATAATATATCAATGACATCGATCAGCATGTTTTTATAAAAGGCACTGCCACTCAATCAGCATGACTGTAACGAAACTACATTTAATATGACCCCCATCACTTGCATGATAGACCAAAACAGCATAAGGCAAGCACACACATCCAACAAATTCAGGATACTTTGGCTAATTTTAGTACTTTTGACACTGCCACAGAAAATGTAATGAGCACAGAGTCTTGAAAGATGTCTTTTCTCCTTGTGTCTGCTAATTCACTGCATCTAACAATTGCCCAAGTGCATTATGATACGAGTGTCCCTACTCCTGTGCATCAGAACAATAGCCGTTTGCAAAGGCAACAGATGAATGATGGACAAATGGTCTAGTATGAACTAGCGAATCTTAAGAGGCTTGGCCCTGTTCTCCATTCACCATCTTGGAAAGAAGCATTTGTGTTGCCCCTGTGGCTTAGTAACAGTGCATGTACAGGTTCAGTGACTAGAAATCTTCAAAGATATTCACAATCTGTAATTTAAGGGAAAGAACAGTGTTTTTCAAAGTACAGCTATTTTCCGTGCAGTGACATATCTGAGATAACTATGCCATCCATTTCATAAGCCTAAAGGTGGGGGTTTCAAAACAGCCCATATTGAGGTCCAGTAGGTTCCAGTTCCCTCAGATTCTCTGGAGAATCCCAGCCTAAAGCATCCCAAGAATTTTTTCTTTGTTTATGTATCAATTTATTTCCTGAAAAGGGATAAGCATATCAGAGATTAATTTTATGGCTTCACCACTAAGCATATCCCATTTAAAACAAAATCTTAAGAGAAACCATTTCATGAAGTAATGTTGTGGTTTAGCCCCAGTCAGCAACCAAGCACCACGCAGCCACTCGCTCACTCCCCCCTGGTGGGATGGGGGAGAGAATCCAAAGAGTAAAAGTGAGGAAACCCATGGGTTGAGATAAAGGCAGTTTAATAGGGAAAGAAAGAGCCGCGCACACAAGCAAAGCAAAACAAGGAATTCATTCACCACTTCCCATGGGCAGGCAGGTGTTCAGCCATCTCC
>VZTV01039297.1:23022-53928 GCA_013400875.1 Anhinga rufa | reverse complement strand
CGAGGGGGCTCCCCGAGCCAGCGGGTGCAGCGCTTGGGCGGGGATCGCGGCGCGGCGGGGCGCAGGGCTCGGCCCGGGGGGGCGCGGGCCCCGCCCCGTGAGGCGAGGCGAGGCGAGGCCTCGCGAAGGGATCCCCGCGGTGCCCCGTGCGCGCAGGTGGCTGGCGGCTGAGGCGCGGCAGGGCCTGGCCTTAGCCCCCGCCAGCCCGCTGTCAGGGCGGGCCGTAGCTTAAAACGAAGGTGCGTCTTCCCAAACCAAGGAATCAGCCACGTTTGAAAGGAAGGCTGTGCAAGAATAGTACTGCACTTAATAATGGCTGTCTTCGGGTAGTAGTGCTGTGTTCCTGTACCTCGGGATAAATGCATCTGTATGTTCCTGAGTGTCAGGATAAATGAATACAGCATCTCGGAGAGTAGTTAAACGTGTCCCTGGCAATGACCTAGTGATTCTGACTGAGCCCGACTAAAACAGCTTTGGGAAAGATGTTTGCTGTCTTGTCGATTTTATTCTGTTTTTCTGAAAGAGCATTAAAAGAAATAAATATGGAACCCAGACAGTCTTTTTTTGAGGCTGCTGCTGCTTACGTTTAGGGGAAGTGTCAGTTAAGTAATAAGGCCGCATTGATGATTATTTAAAAAAAAATAAAAAACTTTTCTAATGCCTTACATACCAAAGGGCTCTGTGTGTCCTTGTGTGATTTCTTCAGGTGCAAAGATGGAAGTGAGGCAATTGGGTGAGTGGGGGGGGGCTTTGGCTGGTTGCAGCTTTGTCTTGACACATCAGCTATAATAGAGACGAGGGTTTAACTACTAGGGATAAAATGCAGCAGTTGGTACTCTTTTTAGTATAGGACTTTGTGTCTTTCTCAGTCTGTTTGGTTTTTTTTTTCCACAACTTCCTTAGAGTCAACAGTATTAAATGCTTCTGTGGCCGATCAGTTCTGCTGGCTGCCATGGATAACAGCTGATCTGTAGAGGTCCTATGCCTTTATGAAGTCTATACAATGTGTGTGTGTGTCTCCATTCCTGTGACACCTGAAAAGGGATAGACTCCTCCAAATCTTATAAAATTTAGTACCTCATGGAACAGAAAGTCACTTTACTTGTACCACGCAAAGAGGGCATTCAGCAGCTTAACTGTTGCAAGAGGCAGTAGTCAGCTGGGTGGTCATCCGGAGCATGCCAGTCAGACTTTCAGTGCCTTCAGGTCAGGCGCAGCACATCTTGTCTGTAACCCGGGTGGATAGATAAGGGAAACTGGGGGCTGGGGGAGGCATTTTGGCAAAGTGAAGGGGAGAGAAGAAGAGTAGGAAGCTGCAGGGGAGCTCCTTATAAGAAGCCTCATAAAGAAAAGCATGGACTCTGATCTGTTAAATGTGCGGGTTGACTCACTTGAGGTACAACGAAGAGGCTTCACATGCTTGTGAGGCATAGTTCATTTTGCAGCACATATGACTTGGAACAGTGCAACAGAGTGGACAGCCTCAGCTGAGGGTCCTCTTGGGAAGGACTGTAGCCTTCGTGAGAGATGTGGGAGTTTTATTTACATTAAGTCAGGTTTGCCTTATGTTTACATTGTCGAGTGCTAAACTGACAGTCCTGGCTGAAAACAACTTTTTTAATCACTGCCTGGCAGAATTGTGACAGCTACATCAGTAAATAATCTCACTGTGGTTTATCACAGTTTTGTTAATTAAATATTAATTAAATTATTTAAATCAATTAAAACATTGGGTTTGTGCACTTATTATTTTAGGGTAGTATTGAATTTATGGCTCATTGAGCAAGACTTCGTACAGAGGACTTGCTGCTCGTGCTCCAAGAAAATCGATAACTGCTCATGAGAGCTTTTTATGGTGCTATAGATGTCAAGGTTTGAGACTTTTTATTCTTCTCTGTATATTAAAAAAAAAAAATACCTGCCAAGTATGAGAGTTTCCTATCCAGATGTCCTTGAGGCAGAATGAGTGAGGAGTGTATCTCTGTATATATGCTTAGATTGTGTGGACTTTATTTGATGATGCAACTTTCAGAATTGTCACTTTGATCTCCAAAGTCAGGCTGGCTGTTTCTGTTAGGATGATAGTTAAAAAACAAGGGCCAGTCATCTTTGTCTTTATAGACTTTTGTGTGCTGGAGGGGAAGAGTCAAAAGTATTTAGACTTTTTTTTTATTTATTTTTAAGAGGCTGTTTAGTTCTGAACTGCTGACAAAGGCTTCTATGACCAACAGGTATTTCATGGATGCTGCCATGGAGTTACTCTGATTCCAGAAACCACACTGTGTGATGGCAGAAGTATTGTGTAGGTTTGAATAATATTAACAGTTTTCCATTAAAATAAGTGAAATCTGGAATTTTAATTCTGAAAGAGTTTTGAAAAGTAATTTGTCATTCATTACTAAAATACTAGGGTTATGAAATCCTGAGTCAGTTAAAGCCTCTCAGCTTTTAAAAATGTTCATTTTGTGGCTTATTCTGTAAATTAAATGTACTTGGGCCCCTCAGTGCATCTTTTAAATAGGAAGTCTGTTACAAGTTAGTGGTGTTTACAAGCTCTTGTCTGATGTGGTGTTGTGCTAGTTTTGGTGCAGCATGTAATATACAGCTAATACATCAAGTATAGAACATCGTGATCTGTAACAGATCCATTGGATAAATGTGAATCCTGTCTTTAAAAAGAGATGGAGAGGTTGCCTAGAATATCCTTTTTGTATTGACATCTCTGAATCTTTATTCCATCACTCCTTTCTCTTTCATGGATGTATTTTTTCTCTACTTGTAGTTTTGGAGTTGTGAGGGGTGCGTGGTGGTGTTTTCTTGTGGGTTTTTTGGTTTTTGTTTTGGGGGGGGGGTCGCTTGTGTTTTGGGTTTGGTTTTGGGTTGGTTTGTTTGTTTTTTAACAGTGTCTCCCAAACGAGCTTCAGGGACTGGAGTTAACTTTTCTGTTATTTCCCTATTTGTGATGACAGAATCAGTTAAAGCTTCTTCTCTTAACCTCTCAAGAACTTGCTTGGCTCCTCTCAGTGACAGAACCAGCCCCTGAGAGTGCTCTGACCTACAGCCAGTTGCTGTTAATGAGCTGAGAAGTGGCCAGGTGAGTTGCAAGTGAAGCGACTTGGTGGATATTTTCTTGACCCTGCCTTCCAGGGTCTGCCAGCTGTACAGGGAAGTGGGTCAGGGAGCTGATCAGGTTAATTATCACTCTTTGGCTGGGCTGTCTTTTTTGAGTTAAATATTCTCCTGTGAGATTGTGCTTGAAAAGACAAAACAATAAAAAAGGGTAGTGATGGTAATAAGTATGTCTGTGAAGCTTTAAAATGATGGAACTGAATTACAAAATCTGAAGTTTCGACAAAAGCCTTAACTGATAGGCTTACTGACTTGATTTGTTCTTGAAGTACATTCATCGTGACTCCTGGTTGCGTTACTGATTAAGCTTAAAAAAACAGATCTTCAATTTTATGCACTCCCTCCACTTTGTGTACATAACAGTTCTTAGAACCCTCCAAGACTAACAGGATGCCCTAGTATTTATTGTTAGACTCCCTTGCATGGGAAGGAACATAGAAGCAAAGAAGCAAAGCACCGAGTGCTTTGGCTACACCATCATTGGAGTACTACATCAAAGTGGGAGTAATAACCTAGAATTGGAGTATAATGTCAAGAAGACTGAACACACAGCCTGGTAATTTAACTTCCACGTTGCAAAGGCGAGAATTAGTTTGCTTTTGTCTTTTAAGAAATTATGACCTGCCCCAAGAGAAATTTTTCATGAGAAAGGGATGTCTGTAGCATGTATGCAACTGTAAGCCAAGGGGTAGGAATGAAAAACTGAATGCAATTGCACGGAAAGACTATTGGATTGAATGGTGCTTGATACTTTTGGTTTTTAAGAAGCTAAAATGTACAAGCCTATACCTGGTCTTGTGACTCAAAAGACTGAAAACAGAGCATGTTTATTAAAACAGATCTCAAATAAAAGCCCAGGTTGTTGGATTAGTGGTGTGCCATTCTGGCTGTTTGTTAGTACTAGATCACTGGGAGGAAGAGCAACATGCTGTTTGGAAAGCCATGCTAAGCTTTCTAACAAGTACAGAGCAGGAATGAAAACACATAATTAGCTCAATTTTGTAAATTACTTGCCATCATTTAAAATTACATATTACTTTGGTATTTCAAATAATTTCTGTTAATGAAGAGTTACTAAAAATGTGTCCTCTCTACCCTGTCTTCCATATGTTAGCCTTCACCTAGCTAGTTCCTCTGCTTTTTTCTGTTCCTTTGAGCTGGTGGGGTTTGTTTGTTTGTTTGTTTGTTTGCTTTTCCTGGGTAAAGATTAAGCTCATGCATGCTGAAATCTGGGATTCTGGAATTTGTGAAAGTCTGTCCCCATAGCCCTAAAAATACATTGGGTCATCATAGTTGCATTTGTATCAGATTTGCTGTAGTTGTATTATATCTGCTTGATTGTCTTGTCCAATGTAGTATCTCAGAGCACAGCAGCAGGGGTCGATTAGAGGCAAAGGCAGCATTAATCCTTTTAGCTTCAAAGCCCAGTCCTTAAAGCATACATACTCTTGGTCTGAACAGTACTTGCTTTGGTCTTAAGGCTTGAGTTGTGAACCTGTCAATCAGATGATTGTTCCTCTTATTTTTTTGCAAAAAACCATAGTGTTTCCTAACTTAGAGTACATCATATCTACTGTGTAATTTATTAATCCATTATAGGTCACTTTGCATCTGAGATCTGTCTTATCAGTTCTCTGAATTTATTTTTATCTTGTTTTTTTATCCTGGAGTTCCCCTTTCGAAAGATTGTAAATCGATCATTTTATGATCCTTCACCAGAGTTTCCTTCTACTTCAGTTTTCCTAGCTAGTTTCTCTTTGTTGGTTAGAGTGAAATTTAGAAGCATCTCATAAATATGTAAGCAGCAAGTCAACCCAACAAAACTGTTTTACTAACTTTTTTTTATAGATGGATCCCAAGAACCTGCTGTCATTCCTCCTATTTTCTTTTTGCACAAATTGTCTGAGTAATCAGTCTGTCACATCCTAGTGAAAAAAACCTGTTCCAAATATTGTGACAAGTTTCATAAATATTTTAGTTATCCTAAGACAGCAACAAACATTTAGTCTTTGGGTATGGTTTTTTGCACTCAACTACTTCTGCCCTTAATTCTTACATTCATCTTAACAGGAAAATTTCTTAACAGGAAAAATTATTTTATCTGTTATGCTTGGTAATTCAGTGGCAGCCACCAGGAACAGCTATAAAAAGTTTAAGGTAAACTGAAAAAAAATTTCATTCTGAAAAATAAGATTTTGGGGGAAGGAAAAAGAATGCATGTGGATGTTTACATTACCTAAACTCTTAGATTTTGGCAGAGTATAGTTGTCAAATGTTCCTTTTTCAATTCCTTTAATTTTCTCCTCTTACTGTTTTCTGTCACCAAATAATATTCTGAAAGTTTTCTCTGCTGTGAACTGCTGTCCTTTTCAGTTCCTTGGTTCGGTTGTAGGTTTGGGTTTTTTGGCTGGGGGGAAGGGTGTGTAGGGGAGTTGTTCTTTTCTAAGGATTGAATTATTTAGTCTTATGCTGAAGAACTTCTGTGTATTAGCAACTTTGTTTTTATAGTAGCTTTTCAATCGGTATCAAGATGTGTAGTGCAGTTTACTTGAACTGAGCATCTGGGCAGTAACTACTTAAGGAAGCTGAGCATATAGCCCAAAGGCTTTATGGGGGCATGCTTTTGTGGGTTTTGAGGGGGTGGAAGTGTTTGCTTTTTTCACTCTGGCGTTTTGTCCAAATTTGGAAACCTCAATTATCATTTAAACTTCAGACTATTTGTAAAGGGCCTTCAAATTCTGTGTATCTCTTTCCTGTTCTCTCCCTACCTCCCAGTCCCATTTTGGGGAAAAACTTCAGTCTGTCTGTTTTTTCATAGAAGAGCATAAGAACTTTGGCCACATCCATGTCCAGCTTTGGCTGCTGAACATACTGTTGTCCTTGCCAGTGCAAGTCTTAACTGTTTTGTTTTGCCTCTTTATTTGGACACAAAGAGATGCCACTTAACTCAAATGTTGTTTTTCATTTTAAATGGCTTTCATAAAGTTAGACAATATGAGTTGGTGTTGTGGTTTAACCCCAGCCGGCAACTGAGCATGACCCAGCCACTGGTTCACTCCCCCGGTGGGATCGGGGAGAGAATTGGAAGGGTAAAAATGAGAAAATACGTGGGTTGAGATAAAAACAGTTTATTACTATTTTATTTCAATTATTAATAATGATAAAAGAATATACAAAGCAAGTGATGCATGATGCAGTTGCTCGCCACTGCCAACCGATGCCCAGCCAGTCCCCGAGCAGCAGCCCCCTTGGCCAGCTTTCCCCCAGTTTATATACTGCGCATGATGTCACATGGTATGGAAAATCCCTTTGGCCAGTTTGGGTCAGCTGTCCTGGCTGTGCCCCCTCCCAGCTTCTTGTGCACCCCCAGCCTTCTCAGTCGGCAGAGCATGAGAAGCTGAAAAGTCCTTGACTAGTGTAAGCACCACCTAGCAACAACTAAAACATCAGTGTGTTATCAACATTATTCTCATCCTAAATCCAAAACACAGCACTATGCCAGCTACTAGGGAGAAAACTCAATCCCAGCCAAAACCAGGACAGTTGGGCTACACTAAGCAAGAACAATACGGTTCTGGCAAGCACCGATGTCCCCTTTTCAAAAAAGGATAGAAAAAGTTGCTCTCAAAGATAAAAATGAAAGTAAGTAACTTCAGTTTATGTTTCAAGGTAATAATACCCTGAGTTTGTTCATTGGGTTTAAATATTATACTTCTACTTAGTCTTAGGATGTCTCACAAATCACAGATATGGACACATTCTAGTCCTGGACTCTTGGTTAGTCATACTCACCTTGTAAGTATGAGAGGCCTTTATCAAGTGTTGCTGGAGAGCATCAGTTAGCATGGCTACTGTTAAGTTATTCTGGTTGCAGACAGTACAACTACAGCTTCTCTAGTCCTCAGTATTTGTACTGTGGTTCAAGAAAATTTTTCATAGTGAGCAACCTAATACATTATTTCAGTTAAAAATGTCAATAGGCTCAAAGGCACAAACTGTACTGTCTCAGAAGGCACAATTGTGTATGATCCTGAAATGCTGGCAATTCTTGCAAATCTAACATCTGTGCCTAAAGAGCTATATAAACAGCACTCTCATTTTGGAATTTTAATCTCCTGTTTTGGTTAATGTGAATGTTAGAAGTGTGCCAGCTTGCTTGTTCTGGTTCTTCAACTTCGTTTCCTTCTATTCTGTCACCCGACACTAAGGGGACAGACAGGTTCTTTTAGGCATCCTTGGCAGAATGATGGCGGCACTAAGCTGGAGTTACAATTAAAGCTTTATTTTCTTAACAGGATGTTGTGATTAGTGTAGCACAGAATTTACGATTAGAATGGCACAGGATTTCTACAAGCAGAATCAATGTAGTACAAGTTATAAGTAGCGTAGTAAAGCATTTGTTATACAACTTTATCATTTCTAATCACCTGGACCCTCTGCAGGTCAGGTGGAATCTTAATACGTGGCTTGCTGTATCAATATAACAATCTTAATCTAGACTCAAATCATATAAAAGCACACGAGTCGCTCCCTCGATCCTCAGAGGAAGCAGGCGACAGTGGAGGCGTCCCTGGTCACCGAGGGGTCACGGTCTCACTGTCCCGCAGCAGCCCTGGTCCAAGCTCCCCACTTAGGACTTGGAACTGCTGGATTTTACAGACGGTGCTCTGTGCGCTGTCACGCTTCCCAGTCCTGTGCCGGGGTTGTCAACAGCGCCTGGCACCAGGTGCCTGGGACCTTCAAGGCCAGCAAGGAAGGGAGTAATCGGCCTGGAGCCCAGGAGCCTTGAGGCTGGTAGGGAGGGGAAGAAGAAATCTGTTTGGTTTGTCTCCTTGGTTCACAGGACCTTCGGGGCCTGATAATGAGGGAAAGAGAATAACTACGTGAGCTGCTCGGTCACAGAGAATGGCTGCTCGTCTTATAAAATGGAGTTACTTATGCTAACCACATTACCAGGGGTCAGGAGCACAGGGTACCTGTTAATTATACATGTGACACACTTCTTTTTTCTTCATAAACCTTTTGAGAATGTGAAGGGAATGCTAAATAAAAGAACTTAAGGAGTTTTTTGTCTCTTTCTCACTGCTTTTATTCAGTGTTCTATTTTGGTTGTTTTAGGGACCTTTACCTTGTATAGAAATTGGTAAGCATGATCCAGAGGAGGTCACCAAGGTGTTAGCAGTTGTTCATCAGGTTCAAAGAAAACTGGACGTAATGGATTCCACACTTCAGTCATTAAAACAGTGTCTCAAATCCTTCCTAAGCTGGAATATATCGAGACTCTAAGCGTGTGGATTCTTTCTTGGTTTATGGGTGGGAGGTTTTTTGTTTTCTTCTATGTACCACCATCCTCCACAGTAAAAATCCATCTTTGTTTGGGTAGTGTTGGGAAACAGGCATCCCACTTCTACTCCTGACTGCAGAAAACTATTCCATTATGAAATTGTATATCTGTCAGTTGCTACAGGGGCCTGCTTAGTGAGATTGGACTGATCTGATAATGAAATGTGGTAGCTAACAGTGTGCTACGTACTGTGTTTTGAAGGCTGGGCCACTGCATCTGTGTTATGTGAAGCCTTTGTTGTTTTTTTAACAATGTTGAAGCACATTCACAAATAATGTCTTTAGGATCCCAGTACCTTCCAAATTAATAATAATTTTATTTGTGTTCATGTCTCCAGTGTGTTATTGTCTAGCTGGAAGGGTTCCACAGATTACTTCCTGTAAGGAGCAGCTAGGCAACTGTCTAGCAGGGTAGACAATTGAAGAAATAAGCTATCTGCTAAACTGAGGAACTCTAGTTTCAAAATTAGATCTCTTGAATTCACCTTCTTCTAGTATGGGATAAATTTCCTTTGGGATGTCAAGGCTTCCTGAATCTGGAGTCATTAGCTGAGACATCATCTTTTTAGATGCCTGAAGGTGGCTGGCATGTAGTATGCCTGGAGTGCCTTATGCTTGTTGGAGAGTTACTCAGTTATGTCTGGTATGCAACTGTATTATGAGAACGCATTTCTTAAGCAGAGATTTAAATCCTGTATTGTAAAAGAAAGTTGGGAAACTTAAATTGCCTAATATGTTCTTGTGCAACTTGAGGCTTTTCTGAGAGAACTCTTGGCAGTGAAAGCCAAGGAGCCAGCTGAATACTGGTACCTCACTGAGACCTTTTTTAGGGCTTTTGAGTACTTTCTTGAAGAGTTGACCTTTAAAGCTAATTCAGGAGGTTGTCAAGGTGACTAGCTTGGACTTGCATAATCTCTGCTTCTCCAGGTGAAGTACTATGTCTCTTCTTCTGTTCAGGATGGATTGTCGGCTAACTTTGTTCCCCATGTTGCTTCTTTTTTCTAAGAGAAACAGCTCCTGTAATACAGGAACTCCTTTTAATAAATACCACCGTGATAATTAAGTTCTTCCCTGTTCCCAGGGATTGAATTTCCTCCTGCTGCCTTTTTCCACAGCGTTGCATTACAGACTTAAAATAAGTAGTGTGCTGCTCCCTCAGTCTAGGGAGTTCCCTGAATGTGCTATCTTCCTGTATATGAGGGCTTTTTGCTTGTTTGGCATAGTTTTTATTTTTTTGCTGCTCATGACATTTTGACAAGGTACTGTAACAGTTTTGAGAGATTATGCATTATGATGGTACATGACTCTGGTTAAACCAGTATCCTTTTTTTTCACCATCCTCTCTTTGCAGACACCACATGTGGTATAATAATATATATCAGATGAGGCTTGTGGGGGGAGGTAATTATCTTTTATTAGACTGGCTTATAATGGGACAGGGTGCCAGACAAGCTTTTGGTCACACGGTGACCTCAAAGGGCTTATGTGCCCAGATGCACATCAGGTCTTTTTTTTCCAGCTATATTAGTTAGTCTAATAAAAGGTATTACCTCTTCGTAGAAACATTGCCTGACTGCAGGCTTGGTGATCTAAGGATGCCACAACATGGCAACCATTACTGAGGCTGACCAACATGCTCTTCTGTGTACTATTTCTAGTTCCCTCCTCTCTTGTTTGCCATATGCACTTTTCTTTTTCAGGTCTAGGAGTTTTATATTTTAATATATGATGTGATGAAGTCCTCTTTAATCAATGTGATCTCTTCTTTAAGTAAATTGTGAAACAAAATTAATTTATCTAAATTGAAATGGAAAATTTCACAGTGAAATCAACATCACTTCCGTACATGTTTTTAATAAATGAGACCCAGGTTTGTAATTCTGGGAACCTAAAGGTTCATGTATAAGCACGTGTAATTTAACACTGTCATGTTTGTTTGCTTTAAACTTATTTGTGCTATACAATGCTTCATGGGATGACATTTTTGTTGTCTTTCAGTTACCAAGTGAAGGATACTAGAAACTTGTTTATGATGCCTCCTTTACACAGGATGTATTTTCTGCTTGAGATGATGACTAAACTCAAAAGCAGTTTAACTAATAAGGTCTTAGGATGTGTCAGTAATTCGCTTGTCCTGTGTTATCTCCATAGATGATCTCTGTTTTCATGTAAATAGGCTTTACTTCATGATGAAGAAAGCATTTGATGATTGTTTTGAGGAGTTTAGCGTTACTTACAAAATCCTAGTTTCCTCTCCCATTCTGTCAATGTTGGGCTTCTTTAAGATCTACTGAAGTATTTCCCTTTAATTATTTTTTTTTGGCGGGGGGGGGAACCCATTGGAAGAAAGTTATTGATCTTAAACAGAAGCAAATGAGGCTTCGACAGCTCTGAGGCAGTAAGTAACTATAGCTACTGAGTGATGCTAAAACAGAAAACTTTAGAGAGTTTAAAATTGTGTGATTGTGTCAAACTTCTGCACCTCTGACACTGAGGAGTTTACTGGTGTCCACCTGTAACTGTCAGCTATATGGACTTCTAAGACCATATTTTGGTTTAAATAAATAAGAATATCTAGCAGTGGTTTATATTAATATTCTTTAGAATTTCTTACTTTTACCTGGTTACTCTGAGGTATTTCAGGTGGAATATTTAATGCCTTTCCTCTTCCCATAAACAAGTGTGGGGGTGTGTGTATATCAGTAGTATCAATATGACATATCTGTCTAGGCAGCTAAAATGCTGAAGGTGATGGAGTCAGCAAGGCTCCTTTGCCATGGGTATTTGCTGTGATGGTTTTTATACTGCTAACAATCCCTGTAGTACATCTGCTCCATTAGCAACAAAAAGTTTTGTGCTGGCAATGTAATGGCTAATGGCTTCCCAATATCTAAGTTGAATTTTTTTTTTTACTCCGATCTAATTAGTTACTGAGAAAACTGCTTCTTTGAAGAGCAGAAAGCATAGCCATAGTGCCACAACATATATCAATTTTCATGAGCTTGTGCATTTACCTGTCTAGCAAAATGTACAAACACTCGCCAGGTCTTCTAATGATTATCTGAAGAAGCCAGATTTCAGTGTGCTTTCAGTGTTACTGAAATTAGGATACTTTGAGTAATTAATAGAAGAATGGGGAAGTATTTGATATCCCTCTAGCTGTAGCCTTCTCCAAATACAACAGGCTTTTATTACGGCTCTTGAAGATGACACATTAAATGAATTTTGGTCAGTTATCAGTAGATTATCCTTACTTTCACTGGATGTCAGTACTCTGACCCTTCACTTCACAACGTCTTCAAGGTATTTTTGTTTTGGAAGTTAGAGCACCCTTAATCTTAGGAAAGAGGAATTTAATATAATTAATGCCACATCTTGGTTCTAAGTTTTTGTCTTGTGATTACAAACAATAATTCTGATGTGTTGCTTGTCTTGATTATGAATGAACTTCTAGAGTTAGGCTGATGTAGGAAGGATTATTTATTATAGAACTATTGAGTGGCAAGTGGTCTGTTCTCCAGTCCATGCTCCCCCTCTCCCCAAATGTTGCATTACAGCTTTAGGGTCAAACTCTAGGCCTGCCACAAAAGCAGTATGTGAAACAGATGGTAAAACTTAACTTTCTGAAAACAACTGACCCAGGTGTTTTTCTGCATTGATTTGTGTCATTAAAATGGTATGTCCTATAGGTTTGTGTTAGAATTTTAGTGTCTGTCAGATCCAGTCTGGGAAACGCTTCCTCCCTTGTTATTGAAGTAATCTAAATGTGAGTAGTGCTTGTGAATGAGGGAAACCTTTTTCAGAACTTTTTTGACATAGTAAACTTCGTAGTGTTTGTAGTCTATGTCTAAATCTGTTTCAAGCCTCTTTCCAAATGGAACTCCTGGAAAACTTGTGATGAATAAAAATGTACACATATAGCACTTGCAATATTAGCAGATTTAGGTTTGTTTTTACCAGTTATCTTTTGCAGGTCCCTTAAAAGTAATTTATGATCCACACACTTGAGACATTAGTCGAAAATAACCGGTCTCAAACTCCCATAAAATTTCTCATGTGTCTTTTGGGGTTTTTCTTCCTGTGTTCTTAGCCAGTAACTGTTCTGCCACAAACGCCATGAACTTCCAGCTCTTCTTTAGAGTAACTGGGGGTGTTCTGCACATTTGCTCTGTCATAGTTGGAGCTACACTCAGTCTACCCTTGAATTTGTGCCACAATGTGCAAGGAGGCCAATGGTATCCTGGGGTGCATGAAAAGGAGTGTGGCCAGCAGGTCGAGGGAGGTCATCCTGCCCCTCTACTCTGCCCTGGTGAGGCCACATTTGGAGTCCTGTGTCCAGTTCTGGGCCCCCCAGTTCAAGAAGGACAGGGAACTACTTGAGCAAGTCCAACAGAGAGCTACCAAGATGATCAGAGGGCTGGAGCACTTCCCTTATGAGGAAAGGCTGAGAGACCTGGGTTTGTTCAGCCTAGAGAAGAGAAGACTGAGGGGGGATCTTATCAATGCTTATAAATATCTGAAGGGTGGGTGTCAAGAGGATGGGACTGGACTCTTCTCAGTGGTGCCCAATGACAGGACAAGGGCAATGGGCACAAGTTGGAACACAGGAAGTTCCACTTAAATATGAGAAAAAACTTCTTTCCTGTGAGGGTGACAGCAGTGACACAGGCTGCCCAGAGAGGCTGTGGAGTCTCCTTCCCTGGAGACATTCAAACCCCGCCTGGACGCGGTCCTGTGCCCCCTGCTCTAGGTGTGCCTGCTCACGCAGGGGGGTTGGACAAGATGATCTCTGGAGGTCCCTTCCAACCCCTACCGTTCTGTGACTCTGTGAATTTATAGCGTATGCGTAGCTGTTACAATAAGCACAGTGGTTGACTAGTGTAAGGTCAGTACTACTCAGCACTCCCTAAGGGTGTAGAAAAAGAATTCCCTTACAGATTTTTCATCTTCCCCTGATATCTAATTCTTGCTAGTTTTTTTAGCTTAGTAATAATCATCATCACTTTTTGTGGTTTTAAAACAACATTTCATGCAGATAATTGAGGTTTTACAGTGTGTTTGTTTTTCTTATTACCAATGTGATATGTAAATAGTTTTAGATGAAAGTAGTAAGGAATGTGTACAGCTGAAAAGTATGGAGTAACTTTTGGGGCCTCACTGTAAGAGTGCTCTTGCCCTGTTCTGCATAGTACCAATGTAGTTTTTGGGTAGTCGTAATGTTTTGGGTTTTTTTAAATTTAAAAAAAAAAAAGCAAACTGAATCAGTTCTAATGTGTTCTGATGTGTATTTTTCAGGGTCAAATATCAGATTGAGAAAAGCATATTCTTCATGGCATTCTGAAATTATGTCTTACGTGACAGTAATTCTCACTACCTACATGTGGTCATTCTAAATTGCTGTTCTTGAGAATATGTTTATTTTTAAGCATTCAAGTCAATATCGTGAAGCGTTGAAACGGCATTTGTTCAGTCTTGAGACAAAGAACCTCAAAGTGGTAGAAAAATATTTTAGTAGTCACACTGTACTGTTAGCACAGTAACCTCAGAACATGGAAATTGAGGAGTTAGCTTTTTTTATTAGACTCACTTGGAAAATATTAACTTCCTGAAAGATATACGACATTAAGTATTGCTATGCTACTTAATTCTTTACCTGAAATACTGAGAAGGAATGTTGTGTAACTTGAGTTTAATCTTTTTACATACTAGATGTATGGGGCTGTAATTTAGCAAGCAAGGATAGAATGTACTTAAATGAAAACACCTTTTTTTTATATATATATATTCTTGGGATTGTTACCTGGGATCATTCAGTTCCGTACTGAATTTTAAAGTGCCATTGTGTTTTCTGGATTAGCTGGAAAAGCTTTATTTATTGAAAACTCATGGTACAATTAAAGTATTAATTGAAATGGAGTTTGGAGCCTTCAGAGACAAGGTTTTGAGGGACTGAATAAAAATAGCATGCCTTGCTGAAAGAGTAGAAGAATAATTTGGTGGCCTCACAGCTGTAGTCATCAGAGGACCACGTTCCTTTCCATGATGTATATTAAGCTGTTGCTGCTCAAGCTATTTGGATAATGAGGTTGATAGTTTGCCTACAAAGGTTACCATAAAAACCATTAAACAACTAAGAGGACAAAAATAGTTAAATGTAGTGATTAGGATCAAAATGTCATGGAAAATTCACTTTTCTCTTGAAAAGGAATTTTGGTAAGTTCAATGTATGAAATTTCTGAATTTGAAAATACAGTATTAGGAAGCCCATTCTTGATCCTTGTTGATGTTCAACAAATCTGTGTTATCAGTGAGTGAAGTTGAAAGCCCTCATATACTGTGTAATATCTACACTTAGAGCAAGCAAACTACTGGAGATCCATCTGCTCTGTTGTCTGTTTAGCAGCGCTGAAGCAAGGGCATCTTAGAGGCTATTCGGTATTGTCATTAGGTATTCTCATTTCCCTGTTTGTGCCCATAGCAGTCTCATCCTCACATTCTTTAAATAATCTGAACTTGGATAATTTCTTGTGTCATAAATTAAATAGGACCATATAACTTTGAATTTTATTTTTATTTTTACACTGAATAAAGAATTATTTCAAAGAAAATGGCAGCTTGATATAGGGCAAAGTTGTTTTTGCCTACAAGCAATCCCTGAGCTGTCTTCGCCCCGCTTCTTTCAGAGTTTGGAAAATCAGTGTGATGGGACAGGAAGCAGAAACAAAGTTCAAGCTGGAATTGGTGGCCTCAATCAATGAAGAATTGGAGCAGACACTTCTTGGACGTAGAAAAGTATGGCTGAAGAGTAAGAGCAGTGCATTTAATTAAGGGGAAAACAGTACCAGAATTCTTAGGTGATCCAAGCAAGGGAAAAGACTGATCTTGGAGTTGAGCATTGCTCGTCTCAGTGTAACAACAGGGGGACAGCTGTGCTGTAAGCAAGTCAAACGAATATCCTTCCTTCTTGTCTCCTCTTTGCCTTAAGTGGTGGCTGAATTGTTCTGGTTCATGGCAGTTGTTTCAGCATGTTCTAGCTTGTGGCCATAGCTGGTTTGTGTTAGCTGGTTTTGAACTAAAAATGGGTAAAGTAGTAGGAGAAAGGAAGACTGTTACGTGGGGCAGGAGCATATGTTGGGAAGGATTAGTAGGCATTCCATATGTTTGAATGTGGGAAAAGGGGAACAAGATTGCTCAAAAAAGTTTGCCACCCTCCTTCCCTGGCTGGCATAGTCATGGGTTAAGAAGAATAGATGGAGCTTCTAAAAGCTCTATTCAGATACAGGGGGGCTGGGAGCAGTCCCTTATGTTGATGGGAACAAGGGTGAGAAAAGGGATCCTTTTTCTATCTCTGTGGAGACTTCTTCCTTCAAGGCCTGCTGATTCTCAGGGTATTGTTCCCTTTCACTTGGCAGGTTATGAGTTGAAAAGTGAGTCTTGGAGGTTTTTTGTTTGCTTGGGTTTTCTGTTTGTGTTGGAAGTGGAGTTACAGCAGAAGCAGGCAGTGGTGAGGGGAAAGCGTTCAGTGGATGTAAGCTATTGTGGTCCAACAGTTGCTTCAAATGAGCTGTGAGACACATTTGTATTTTAGTTCTTGCTGTTGAACGTGAATGGAGTTCTGCCATGTACAAAAGCAAAGGCTTCAGAATGACAGCTTGGGTTCAGTGTTAGTCTGAGGTGGGAACGTTGGTTTTGTTTTGGCTCCCTTTCTGATGAGAGTGCAACTGCCAATTCTTAAGACAACTCCTCTGCTGCATTAAGAACAAATGTTCTAATTAAGTTTTAAAAGGGAATTTAAGTAGTATTGGGCATGTGGGTATACCAGAATAAACATGCACTGTGGACTCTGAAACTTCCATCTGAGATGTTAATGAAATATATCTTCTGGACCAAAATAAAGACATATGAAGTCATTGTTCGCTGCTGAATCAACTGTAGGTCTTTCAGGGTGTTCAGTAATACCTGAGATCTGTCAGGTAAAATCCAACGAACCTGAACCTTTACTTTTAAGTGTGCCTTTCTATAATGCACTTAAGGGTGTTTTAATGCTTGACGTATGTTTTTGCTGATGTCAGGTTTACCTCACAGGCTCAATTGCAGAATGGTGGTTTACTGAAGCTTTCTAATATGTATTAAGTCTATTGCATTTCCCTCCCATGTTTTCTGATGGGCTGGAGTTAGAGCTGTTGAGCAAAGGTATCCTGCTTTGATTCCGTGCTTTAATTACTTTGCTACAAAGCAAAAGACCAAATAAGTCAATAGGAAGACTTCTGTTGTGTTTTGACACCAAGAGAACAGAACAAAAACTTAAGAAAATTTAGCAATTGCCGTGTGTGTACTCCTGTAGTTGGAGCTGGTTACCCTAACAGTATGCATGAGCACTTCAGCAAGGTTGAGATTGAGAAGCTTGCCACCAGTCCCGAAGAATTTGAGTGTAGTTAACTGACTTCACATCTCTGCTGCAGGGTATGTGAAGCTACCACCATTTTATAAACAAAGTGAAAATTAAATTAAGATTTGCACAAGGATGTGGTATCATTAAATTTAGAGTTTTCACCCAGTTCCATGCTACAGTCAGCAGACCTTGTCTATTGTGTGGCAGTTTGAAGTGTCCTGTGCCCCCTGCTCTAGGTGTGCCTGCTCACGCAGCAGGGTTGGACAAGATGACCTCTGGAGGTGCCTTCCAACCCCTACTGTTCTGTGATTCTGTGATTCTGTTTGTATTGCTTAAAAGATTTACCTCTCCTAAGCCTCCTTAGGCTTCTCCCCAGTTGCAAGATCATTAACTGACACGTTCTAAGAAATAATCCAGTCCTGGTTGCTATCTTCAGTTTAAAGTTATGGAAAACAATTTCTTGTTTGTTGACTATTCACTATGCACATACACAGAGGCACCCATGTTCTTGCACCAGTGTGGCCAGTGGCTTCTAAAAATGCTGAAAATTAACATTACTTGAGTTGAAATTACGTGGTTTTGCGGTAACAAAGAATTTTGCTTACAAGAAAATACTTCGCTTTAGTAAAAACCTTCTCCCATTTTTACTGCGTCGCTCATACAGCTTGGGAGGGAATGTGCATCTGCATAGTAGTACTAATGCAGAGGTTAAAACAGAACTCACTCCATAGAAAGAAGTGAGGTGCAACTGAGGTACAAGACAAGTCAATCATTTAAGAAAAAATAGTCATGGGCTGCGTACAAACTAAAATTTGCTTCACTGGTTGTCTGGCATGATTAGTAGCTTTGTTAACAAGGAAAACTCTAACTGGTAAGTTATCCTAAGGTTTGTGTAAAGCAAAAGAAACTAAATTGTTAGATAAAACTCATGTTTATTTTATGCCGTGAAGCATGTGGCTGACTTAAGTCACCTTTGTTTTTTTTTTTAGTAGGTCTGAACTTTTGCCATCGTTAGCTTTTATTGGAACACTTCTAAATAACGCTATTTGCTGTTGCACAGCATATGGTGTGTTAATGCTTTCTTTTTATTTTTAGTATGCCAGAACTGTGTGTTCCTCCCTACAGCATGAGCTGGCTTTCCTTGCTCGCATTCCTTCCAGTCCATCTGCCTATAAATGTTTTTAGAGTGCATCAAATGATGATGCTAAGATACTGATGTGTTAAGTCATTAACAACAAAAATCAAATATACCATTTTGTGGTGTACTTGGCCCAAACACATTCTACCACCACCCCAAAATCAAGTAGCCTCTGCTTTTTAACCAAAATCTTATTTGGAAGCCTTTAATCTAAAATCAGCATTTGTCACATTTATTGAGAGCATCTTTGGGAGTAAATCTGAAATCTTCTCCTGTAGAATGCTTAGTGTTTTGTGGAGAGGAAAGATCAAAAGGGCAGACAGCGTAAAACAAGTTCTGTCAGACTTGGGGAGAATCTGAGTGCTTTTTTCCAAGTCATTGTGAAATGAAGAACCTAAAAGAGGATACATACCTGTTAGACACAATTCAGCTAGGAAGTTATATTTTCTTAGAGGTGGGCAATTTTCATTGGATAATCCTCATCCAAAACAAAACTGTTAGTTTGGAGTGTTGTGGTATAAACCACTGCATATTTGCAAAGCAGCAGAGGTTGCCACCTCTTCTTGCTTCACCTCAGCAGTTATTGATCTAAAAATACTAACTTAGAGTTGTTTGTAGTTCACAAGTTGCATTGCTCACAGTGGGCTCTTCAGGATTGTTGAGTGTGCTTTAGGAGTAATGCTTGCTCTGGCGGAGCCTCGAGCTTAAACTGCTGTTAAGCAAGAGTCTCAGATCTTGTGATCCTACAGCTGGGAAAACGGAAAACAGGTGGTACGACTAGGTAAAATGGTTCTTTCCATTTTTGCCAGTGCCTTTCCCTAGGAAGCTTTCTCTTCAAAAAAGAGATAATAGTAAACAGAACTGGCCAGGCCTGTCAGCCCCTGACTTCTGCCATCTGCAGTATAAATCCTTGGGTTTAAGAGTTGGTCCTTTGCTCGTTTATGCAGCAACAATCCACTTTATTCTTTGTTTAAAAAAAAACAAAATATTTTGTTGTCAGTATATGGCATGCTTCATTCAGTAACACTGTAGTTAAATTAGTGTTGTCTGTCAATGCCTATGTATAACTCTAAAAAAAATCTTGAGTAAACAGTTGATTCATAGCAATATCTCTATTCTTTACCAGTTGTAGATCAGTATCTAAACAGTAGAGCAGCATGCACCCATAGTCTTGTATGGAGTAATACTTTTGTATTTATTATCAGCATTTTCTAACACAGTTCATTTTTCCCCAGGGTAGAAAAGGTTTTGAGGTGAGAATTCTGTCCTGTGTTTGAGTCAGTATATACAGCTTTGTACTAGTAAATGGGCATATTGTCCTCATCAACAGCTGCTCAGGGATGAGCAGAAACCATTACATCACCGGTGCAAATCTAGGTTCCATCAAGAAAGAAACAGGCAGAACTGATGCTGCTTCATCTGGCTCAGCAAGGCAGATACTAAGTCAGAACCCTTCGACATAAATGAGCATTGTACCCAGGTTTGGATCATGTTTGGCAGAATGCTTGGGAAAGTCTTAAATACCTGTGCTTAACATGCTACTTCTGGGGTGTCGGTATCCAAAATTTGGTGGGTTAACCAAACTTTTTTGTAAAAGCATGTCTGTCTACCCCCCATTATATTAATTTCCTCCATGATGCAACCTCTTCATCAAACCCTTGTGCTAGTAAGTATAGCAGTGTCTAGCTTATGTGAGTTATCTCAAATCGGTATTTAAAGGGTTTGGCTCTGATTAAAATCCCAGTGATTCTATACTTTAGGTAGTAGGGTGACTCAGAATGCCTTTGTTGGATGTCTTTAACCTCTCCAGCTGTCCAGTCAGTGAGGATGAGTCAGAAGCTGGAGTCCTACAACTAACACTTACTAAATCTGGAAGGCTCAACTGTTAGCATAACTCATCTGGCAGCTTGGGTCAGGATGTGGACTGGTGCGTTACTGAGGTGACAGCAGCCTTTCCGGAGTGCTGCCGCATCTTTCAGAGAAGAGAGTCTCTCGGTCCTTTGTTTTACTCTACATTGACAGTGCAAACAGTATTTTCCAGGAGAACTGAGTTGACTGGGGGCTGATAGTAGAAACAGTGTTCTTGGGAACTTCTCAGACTGGTGGTACACTGAACACTGTACAGAAACAATAAGTCTGGTATTTGGGAGAAGGTGCTGAACTTGCAGCACGCCCTGGAGGTGACTGGTCTGCAGCCCCCCTGAGTCTGAGAGAAAGCAGCTGGCTGGCCCAGTCAAAAAGGTCTCCATTCAGACTTGGGCATCCCTGCTGTTTACTGGAGATACATATATATGGCATGCATGCAAACTGAGTTCATGTGTTCAATTCTGATGTATCCACACCTGTGTCACCCAACACTAAGGGGACAGACAGGTTCTTTTAGGCATCCTTGGCAGAATGATGGCGGCACTAAGCTGGAGTTACAATTAAAGCTTTATTTTCTTAACAGGATGTTGTGATTAGTGTAGCACAGAATTTACGATTAGAATGGCACAGGATTTCTACAAGCAGAATCAATGTAGTACAAGTTATAAGTAGCGTAGTAAAGCATTTGTTATACAACTTTATCATTTCTAATCACCTGGACCCTCTGCAGGTCAGGTGGAATCTTAATACGTGGCTTGCTGTATCAATATAACAATCTTAATCTAGACTCAAATCATATAAAAGCACACGAGTCGCTCCCTCGATCCTCAGAGGAAGCAGGCGACAGTGGAGGCGTCCCTGGTCACCGAGGGGTCACGGTCTCACTGTCCCGCAGCAGCCCTGGTCCAAGCTCCCCACTTAGGACTTGGAACTGCTGGATTTTACAGACGGTGCTCTGTGCGCTGTCACGCTTCCCAGTCCTGTGCCGGGGTTGTCAACAGCGCCTGGCACCAGGTGCCTGGGACCTTCAAGGCCAGCAAGGAAGGGAGTAATCGGCCTGGAGCCCAGGAGCCTTGAGGCTGGTAGGGAGGGGAAGAAGAAATCTGTTTGGTTTGTCTCCTTGGTTCACAGGACCTTCGGGGCCTGATAATGAGGGAAAGAGAATAACTACGTGAGCTGCTCGGTCACAGAGAATGGCTGCTCGTCTTATAAAATGGAGTTACTTATGCTAACCACATTACCAGGGGTCAGGAGCACAGGGTACCAGTCACACACGTGATGCTGGTTTTCATAGCACTGTCTTACGGATATTAAGTAGAAACACCCCTCCTCACAATGAGGGTAAAAAAAAAAGGCTTCATAGAAAGTCATCCTGTGCAAACCGTGGTTAGAGCCTGCATGTCCGATTTGTGGCCTTCCCTGCCTTTGAACCTTCGGAAGGAGAGCTCTGCGCTTCGTGGTCACCTGGCAACTGTGCACACAATGAGAGAGTGATTTTTTTCAAGTTACATCATCTTGATTTAGCCATAGTTACAAACTGCTATTGTTAGGTTATAGATGTTTTTTTTTTTCCTTTTTCCAGAGAAACTCCACAGTTCTAACAGCAATTTTTTGTAAATTTTAAATGAAATATCAATAGACTTGTAATTTTAGGTTTACAGACCTAGAGAAACATTGTTTTTCTATATTTTGTTGATGGTTACCCTGGTTGCATGTTTGAGTACGTTTGTGTTTTGCTTTTGCTTTTAGTCTAGTGTTAAAACTATTACACAAACAATGCTTTCATATTACTTCCACGCTATGTCCTACAGGCTTCAGGAGAAATGCATACACGAAACAGGATTTAGTTCTAGCTTTATAATACCATTTTAATTGTCCTCTTAAAAATACAGCTTTTATAGCAATAATCATAACATTTTCAACTGGTTTTGAAGATTTTTTGAAGCCAGCTGGATTTGGAGTACTCCACTGAATAGTTGTGAAGAGAAACTAGTCTTTGTAATGAAGTTCCTAAGCCTAAGATCTGCTTTAGTCAGATCTGCAATAAAAATGTTCAAGTTCACTAACTAGGAAAGAGTATCTTGACAAACCGAGATTTTTGAAAGTTAGAGAAATTGGTAAGCAGAAAAATCTTCAAGTGTAAAGGCTTGCTGAAGAGACAATTTATGGGACTGGATAAATCTCTTAAAAATTAATCTTTCTTCTAGCCTCAAAACAGATGCAACTTCCCTGGAAATGGTAGGGGAGGCGTGTAAGACAGTGAGAGTGAGGCAGCACGCCAGTGGTATTTTAAAACTGGGCAAGGGGACACTTTATAGACGGTATCCCTGATGTTTTCCACAACTTGAGGTGTTTTCTACAATGAGAGGAAGAGTTGCTGGGTGTTTGGAATTAATTCCTATGTTTGTTTTCACTCTTGAAAAAAATTTGAAGAAACTTGGTCTAAAAGTATGGGGTTTTCCATGGCCGAAATTATGCATTGTGTTATTGCACACAGCTTAACACCCACATTTATCTTTTCTTTCCAGAATATATCCATCCTATACAAATTGGGTACTCAGACATTGGAATAGAAGCTGCAAAAATCAGAACACGTAGTGAGAAAAAATACTGCGTTCTTCTGCCTGCTGTTTATTTACAGAAAGAGGTTCTTGTAACCCAAGGCTATGCTGTTTCTCATACTTTCTTTTTCTTGTTGACACAAATTTTGTTTTGGCACTTGTCTCTGTTGATCAGGAGACTAGCAAGCACTGGGAATACAGTTTAACCTATGCTTCATCTGATGGTTTAAAGTATCTGAAAACAGAATTGTCTTGCTTTTACTGTAGTCTACCCCTCTTCATAAATCCCTCATTGGGAAGAGAGAATCTCATATTATGTCTGAACTCAAGTGTCCTAGCTCTTCACCTCCACTCCTAGACCATTCTTTCAGTTGGGATGGTGCAACTGCTTTTGCATCTGAATTACCTGAACTGGATTATAGAACTGATACAGGTTAAAAACTTACTCTCCCCAGGTGTTTAAGAAATGATTTTTTTTTTAATCCAGTTTGCCTTAATGTAATAGTTATTGCATCATAGTGCAGGAGGTAGTACAGCAGGGAGGGAGTGGGAAGGATTGAATAACCTGGCATTGTTGGGGGAGGTAGGGAGGAGAAAATGTTATCAAACTGCAGCCTTTTATGTCCTGAGGCTGTTTGCACTTTCTCTCTGTATGTTTTAGAAGGAGCAGTGCCTAGCTGAAGAGAACTGGAGGACAGCAGTTTCTGAACAGTAACACATGGAAAAAGGTTTGTTTCTTCAGGGGAAAAAAAGATGGTTCTGTTTATGTGGCTTCTCTAGTAATATAACTAGTAAATCTGCAAGTTGAATGTCCTAGTGGTCCTCTCTGTGTGTGACTGGCTTGGTAAAAGAACTTAGCATAAAGCTTTAGGGTACACATTCTGGTTCATAAAATTTGTTACTAATACAGAGCACCATAGCGTGGGACTTGTTCCTCAGCACTGAGTGGAGGACATTAATGATGAGTAAGGAAATTAAAGAAATCTTAAATTGTTATTTGTAATGCCCCTAAAGAAGGTGATTTTGGGATATAATTGTAGCTCTTATCTAGAGGAGGGGAGAGGAGGAAGTGATACACTGCTGAGACTACATTAAATTTTCTGGATAAGGCATCAAACATGTGCAAACCACAGGCAGAATCTGCCAGAACTGGGAAGTCCAGATGCTCTGTCTGTACTTAGTTCTTACATCTGCAAAATGCAGAAGACTACCAGTTGTGACTTCATCTTTTTTTTTTGTTAATGTATGCTCTCAACATAATGGCCAATTTGTGTGGGGAAGAATATGCGGCCTAGCAAGGAAAAAACATTGATGCAAATTCAAAAATAGCTTGATTACATTTTACTAACTAAACAAAGGTGATGACAGCTGCAACTGCAGTTGCAGCATAGATAGCATTTCAGTCAGCAGCTGTCCACTGAACTGTGGTGCGTGGCTGCTTCAGCAGCAGTTTTAACCAAACTGGGAAGGAAATAGCAGAGTCCTGTGAAAACTACAGCAAGTCATTATTTTCTCTAGCATTTCTCACAATACAGTAAAACTAGTCATTTGGGTCACATTTTTGGACATCAAGTAATTTTTTTATTTATAAAAACTTACAGGAATCTGAACAAGCGATGAACATCAGTGGATTAGACACAGACACGGAAGATTACAGTTCCACCTGTTCAGATTCAGGTAAATTAGATGGAGATTAACCAGTTTGGTTTGTTCTATTTTGAGTCTCAGGGTTTTCCAGTTTAAACAGGCTGAAGAGAGTTGTTAAATGGCCATTAGTGTAGGGGGAAACATGACATGACAGACTCCACAACCACAGAGCAGGTGGTTTTATCCATTTAGATCATATCTCTGAATGGCCTTAAGAAACGGACTAATGTAATACAATTTATTCTTGAAAATAAACTAAATTTTAAAACGTCATAAGAACACTTAATTTTACAAGTCACATATATATGGTTAAAGTTGCTCACTGGTACTTTGTGAAGAATTTCTGCTGTGCTTTGTGATTTTAATAAGAGTAAACGAATTTCTTCTTTGAAGAAAGCTTTCCCATACTCTGGAGTTGAGTGGGCAGAAGTTATTTTTATGGAGGTCCTAATGCTTGGAATGTGAAATCGCATGAAATGGAGGCCTTTGAATAACTAAATCATTGATGTAGGATGCATTTGCTAAACTAACTTCAGGTTAGATAAAAGCTTCTTTTCATGCCTTACTGGGTTTGATTTGTGAGCCCTTTGTTGCCAGAATGTTCATAACTACTCTGTTATGAAATCCTACTTGAAGAAACAAAATATTGAGGAAATCATGCTAACAATTTGTTGTATCTACTTCTCATTTTTGAATAAAACTGTTAAGTTTGGATGAACAAATGAGCATATATGCTTAGGGTTTTGGGTTGGTTTATTTGTTTGGTTTTTTACCATAGCAACTGTTTTTCCACAATTACCAACACACGGCCACAGCAAATTGCTCTAAAACTTCTATAGTTTTCTGCCAGGCATGCTGCCCATGAAGCCTCCTTCCCTTTTTTTCCCCAAGTCTACCATCCTTCCAAAAGCTTCAATAAAAGACTTTGCAGAAAGCCCTGAAGATCAGATAATCTGGCCTGAATTTGGAACTTGTTCTTAACATAGTCAGAAATGGGCTTAGACTTGGATCTTTTGTCTCCTTTTTAAAGGCAGGGAGTGTTTAATGGCTTCAAGCATGTTAAGACTGTGGTTTTTTAAAGAAATTGACTACTTTTAGTTGAACACTGTATTAGCTTGTTTAAAATATACCTTTTCAAGTTTGTAACTCTTTTCCTCATAGTATGAGAAAACAGTCTTTTAAGATACACTGAGCATTTTCATGGAGTATAGAAGATCTTGTCTAATTGGGAAAAGCCTAAACCAAGTATTCCTCATATATAAGCAAATAAGAAATGGATACCACTTCTGTGCCATTTCTATAGCAAGCTGCCTTGAAGGTTTGGTAAGAAACACAAATGTAGGTCTGAATTTTCCTTTCAGGAAAAAAAGCCATTAATCATAAACAGAAGTGGGTTTCAGTTATCATAGCTTAATTTTTAAATATACTCTGGGGAACAGTTATCATAGCTTAATTTTAAAATTTACTGCCAGTCTTTACTGTGTCATTGTCTATTAGATATCCAGTGTGCTGGCTGTGCCATCTGCTTTTCCTGCAGGACATGTGGAGAAGAGAAGGAAAATGAATCACTTAACCAACCAAAAAACTTAACAGTACTCGAATCAGATGCAGAAGGACAGCGTAAAACTAACTGAAAGGATATTGGCTTTGGAAGAACAGTCTTTTTAGAAGCTCTCTGAATTTTCATCTACCTTGCCTACTCCAGCCAGTTTCATCATGAACACAGAAATCTCAAAGGCTGTCCCAGGTTCAAGGAGGATTAACTTAAAGCTAGGCCTCTTAGGGCCACATTTAGTTTAAGGAGATCTTAATATGTGCAGAGTTGGGACTCCTAGGAATGCTTCCAGTTATGTAAGTGGCATAATACCTTTATGAAAGGTGGAAGGCTCACATCAAATTTGGCTGTGAAGTGCTGTGTACAGCGCTAGATACTACAGACATTGCAGGACAGTTTACTTGTGGCCTTCTGTGCTTGTTCCAGGGCAATGTATGTGCAAGCTCAGTGACTGAAGTGTCCCTTGCTTTCACAGGGATCAATATAGACAAATCAATAAAGATAACTGAATGGATCTGCAACACAAATCATTGTGTGTCTGAGAGTTACAGGACAACCGTGTTGTTCTGTACTACCTTATCATTGGCACAACCTTCAAATGTTGTGCGCTTCAGTCAGGACAAATAGCAGTTGCAAAAAGATAAGAGTATTGTCTTGTAATCTGTCACCCTGCCTTTGGCTCTCTTGGCATTTTCAGTTGCTTGATTTGCATCATGCTGTTTGTCTTAAGGAAAATATATAGACTGGTCTCCCTTGGGGAGTTGACTCAGGCTTTATTCAGGCTCTGATGTAACAGGAATTTGCACAGATTGCGCTTCAGACTTAAGATAGCCATAGCAACAGCCCATAAGGAAAGCTTGGCTGTTGACCCTTGCTGGATATTCCACTACAGTGGAAGAAAATAGGAAGTGGGAGAAGATGGGTGAAGTTCATATCGGAAAAGTATTGTTGCATCAGGGCTGTTATGTGACCTCTATTTGTAAGTGTGCTGTAAAACAAAAGAGTCCCCCATCCCGAATTATTTTTCTTAAACCACTTCAAAACTGGACTATCAGTGGTCAGAGCTCATGGAAGAGAGTACAGGAATGCTGTGGGACTTGCCTGCTGCTCTAGCATGAGCAGAAGAGACCAGCAGTGGCTGTGATTCTAAGCATACTGATACAAAAATTAGTGGATACTATCCTTCAAAGTCCGAACCTCCCTGTAAGAGGAAGCGGAGTATCCAGAAAGTTCCCGAAATAAAACTCAATAGCAACAAAGTCACTATTAAGCAGGCATTCTTTATTACAGCGCTGGGCAGCACTGGGGATTGTTCCACCATGAGTGCTCCAGTGATTCGGTAAACTTCCGAAGATTATATGCTATAAAGTCATACATAGTCGTAAGGATTCATTAACATATGTAAAAGTTCAATCTGCATGCATAGTTGTCCTTTTAGTGGTCTCCGATGGTCTTCCTCACCTGTCCGATGGTTGAACTTTGGGTTTCCTTTGCCTATATATAGTTATTGAATTAGCTCATCAGTCCTTTGACCTTAGACTATCACAAGAGGCTGGTGCTTATCTCGGCACTGATGTCCCGAGTCTATGTTATTGATGAATTTATGAGCTTATTCAAGATCTTTTCTATCCTATCAGACACCAAGTGGCATTCTTCAAATACCTAACACTATCTTTGCAAGGGAGGAAACCACGAGAGAACAAGGATGCTTACAATTAGGTCTGAGTCAGGGATTGTCAGGGATTTAGTCCTTTCAATACCTGATGTCAAAACAAATAGGTAGTGAGTGATATGAACAGAAATCTAGCTCTAGTCCCTTGGCTTCCTGCCCAGATTTGAGCTATATAGGTAGCAACCTATATAGCTTCTCTATGAAAGCTGTAGGAAAATGAGATCACCAGAAAACAAGATGTTCCCTGTTGGCAGCACTCGCTTAAGTCCCCAAGCACTAGGTCTTAGTTGGAATTCCTGCGTGTGGGAGGACTGTGGGTCTGAGGGAGGGGGAACACGGTTGGAGAGGAATGGCATCTGCTGGGACTCGAGGGTTAGTTGAGGGATGTGGGAAGAGAACTCTTCCTTCTGAATTACCAACGCTTCACAATACCCAAAAAGTTTTAGAGTGTTAATGTTTTTCTGATGAGGGGAGGGTGAGAACTGTATTGTGATAGATTTAAATAGCTTGACCTGCCTCAGAACTGATAATTATCAGTTTTCTGCAAGCTGAATGGAGCAAAAGTTTACTGCAGACTGGAAAAAGATGATTGGTAGCACTGCTCATGAAGATACTGGGAAGTAAAATAGCCCGAGGTTAGACTGGTGAGTTCTACAGTTGCTGACTGACTTGTAAAATAATGTAACAGGAAGCTTTATGAACATAGGCAAGCAATTACCTTGTGCTCAGACCTTGTAAGATAATAAAAAAACTAATTGAAGGGTTACTTGAGTTGTATGTAGCTAAGATTTTATGCTAAGCATTAAATTAATAACTTCCAGTTCTTAAGCCTTAAGGCTTCAGAAGAAAATTTTTTTCCTAAACTGAGGTTTAGCAAGGAAGGTTAAAAGACTTCCCTCAACTATAAGATGTTGGAAATCAAGCTATACGACAGTCTTTCTCACCAAGATGATGTTCAACATGCTAGTGAGATGCAGAAAACTAAGTGCATGGTTCCACTTCTGTCTTCTGAGCAAAAGATACAGATACAGCATTTTACCTTTTGAAATAATTCAGCGTTTACAAGGACAGTTTGAAATATTGTCCAACAATTCTGCAAATGAACTCCTATTTTCAAATGTATGCTGTAAACAAAAAATGTAAGATGGAGAACAATACTGTGTCCATATTAAATCATAAACATGTTCTCTCTGCTTATCTAGCTAGATAGCTAGATAAATGGAACCTGGTAGGAGCTTGTTGCATGCGTGTCAAAATGAAAAATTACTTGGACAATTACTGTAAACTTGTGCTTAAATCGAAAAGGCATTCATTTACATTTTATCATTCCAAATACTGACCCTGACAAGTGAAGCCATAAACTTGGTAACTGTGACTTCTCCTCTCAGGAATGATCTAGTGAATCGTAGTCAATGAGTTTGTTAGCAGACTGTTGTAGCCTGCTAAGGCTATGAGAAAAGAGAAGCTGTGTGATATACAGCTTGAAATGGAAATACTTAAATTCATTTTCCTGCAGGCTACCAGGCTAAAGGTTCTCAATTTTTTTTTCCTGCGCCATTGTGCTTTATTGTCATTGCAAACTGAAGCAGACTGAGCTGACCTTGATTCTTTGAGACCTTTTTGAGAACTCTCAACAAAATAAAACGTGGGTAACACTGTCAATTGATGAGGATTTGTTGTGGAAATATTAGTTTTAATTCCGTAGAACAATTTCTTATAAATTATTTTAATTGTTTGTTATTAAGTTTTGCAAAATACTTGGTAGAGTATAGAAAGAAATGCATTTTATTGCATTTTATCATTCATTAAGCTATTTTTCTAGAGATATCCTTTTGATTTAAATCGGTTTCTTTTCAGAGTCTCTGTAGCAAATAAGTCTGAAGTCTAAATACAACTTGCCTTGGAGAGAGGTCTCCTTAGGGACTGCCTGACTAGAGAGTTAGCTTTGATGTTTCTGCTGTGCGTATGCTTCTATCATGATATGTTCCTTTTCTTAGACCATGTATGTAGTGATTTACCATGATATGTGTGCCCATGTTTTTCAGCTGCCTAGCTATTTCTTAACCTTTCTACTAGATATTTCTGAAAACATAGTGTTGGGTAGTTTTTAAAAAGACACATTCTCTGCACCCCTAAGTTGCTGCTGAGACCTTGCCAACCTGTTCTGCTGCCCTCCCTGGATCCCAGTCACAGGAGAGAGCAGACTGCTGAGACAGAACAGGCAGCAGAACCTGCTGTTTCAACTAGCTTTGGAAAACCTGAACAATTTTGTACTTATTTTCATAGAAAACATCATCAAACTGAGGAACATGACAACTTGGAAGTCAGATTTGGTGGGGTTTTTTTTATTATTACAACCTTAATGTGATAAATGATTCAGTCCCAAACGGGATTCTAATTAAAGTTTACAATTTATTAAATAAATAGAGGCAAGCAAACAGCGCTGGGCACGCCGGGAGTCTCTGCTCTACCAAAACGCGCGCTTGGTGCGGCAACTCGCTTCAAATGTATTCAGCCAGGTACTATATACAAATGAGTGTTCATACATATGCATCGTATTTAAATTAGTTCCCCCAAACTCCTCCCAACTGGGCTTGCGCAGTGCTTTCTGGTGGTGGTCGTGGGGATGAAGGCTGATGACTCTTCTTCGTCACCTCTAAGTAACTCCTTGTTTTGCGCAGACTCGGGTCGTCCTTGGCTCTTATCCAAATCACAGGAGCCACAAAACCTGCCACCCCCACCAACCTACCCAACAGCCAACACAGCACCAGTCAGTGTCCCATCCACCCAGACAGTCAAGTCAAATCGCCAATCAACATTCCATCCAGTCAAAACAACATCCCATCCACCAAGGCTCTCTTAACCCCTTCTCTCAGTTCCCCCCTTTTCTTAAGCAAATTCAGCAATAAAACGCAACAGACACCTCCCTTTTAGCCAATACATGTAACAAATTGCTTATACAGTTTTGGGGCTTAGCAAAACAGGAACTACATGAATGCCATCTGTTCCTGCTTAACACTGCGGTTATACGAAGGCCGACGAAATGGTTAAAGATTATGTATTTACTATGCGGCCCTAGTATAGTTTTATATTGACATGAATCAGGTGAACATATCTCACAGTAAGAAGCTTGAGGATGATACATGAGGTGTCTCCAGCTATGCCTACATTGCCATGTAACTTGCCAGAATGGAAGTCAAAGAGGACGAAGGGGATGGTGCTGCAGCTTTTTGTTTGGTGGTGCTTCAGCTGTAGGCACAGTCTCCGTCTCTGCTATGTTTGATACTTTCTGAAGGAATCACAGCATCTTTCTTCAGCTGAGGGTCCCCTCCCCTGCCACGGAAGCAATGCTAACCTTAGCGTTCCATACAGCTGGCACCAACACCGGGTGTATAGCACGTGCTCATCCTGTCCTGCTCGCAGTGCTGCGCCGCGGTGGGGGAGGAGATGGACGGACACCCCGGCAGGCCCTGAGCAACGGGCTTGGTGCTGAGGTGCCCAGTGCCTGCGTGCCCGCTGTGCAGGCAGAGGGGGCCCCTCCGCGCCCCCCGGGGGCACAGCGCCGCCCTGGGGCCCCGCCATCTCCCTCACCGCCCGCCTCCC
>VZTV01039297.1:0-21785 GCA_013400875.1 Anhinga rufa | reverse complement strand
GGTGTCACAAGTGTTGATCTGCCTCTGTTCATTTCAGAACTGAAGTCCCTTTTCTGGGAACCGCAGGTTAAACGCCTGCGGTGGCTGTGTTGCTATGTATCTGCTCTGATGGTTTTACAAAAAAATAGTGGAAAACCCAAGTTGAATGTCCTTTCATTTTGAATCCAAATTGATATTCAAGCGCAGGCTGTTGTAGTGAATCATAAAGAAGCATTTTCAGAGCACAAAGCGTATCAACACCTTAAAATACTGGAAGGCAGGAAGTAAGCACCTTCTTACAATGTCACAAAGGGCTGGCAAGTTTGCTGCAGGAAGCATCACTGGCTCTTGAGATAAATGCTAAGCAGTTTTTTTTTAATACTAACTTCATTTTTCTCTGTATCTTACATGTTTTTAAAATTTATATTAAAAAAACCCGTTCTCGAACTGTATCAACATCTTCAGGTGGTGTTGAGATGGCAGCTCTCAGCTGAACTTATTTTAAATGTTCGAGCTATGATGAAATGTTTTGTTAAACATTTTACTTGATAATGAGTTACCAGTAACCTCAGCCAACACATCCTGAAGAAGGAAGCAGGTACACTCAGTAGATTACAGCAGTTTTTCCTTCTAATTTTTTTTTCTTCTTTTCTGGAAGAGAGGTGCTAAGGGCTCTATGAAGATTCAGATGTTGTCTAGCTTAGGAAGTGCCATTTTTGCCACCTTACGCTTTTAATGGGGACTTTCCAAATTCATTGCTTATGTTTATCTCAAGTAAGCATGCCAAGGCTATTATTATGTATCATTGTATTATTTTCTAAAGACTAATTTTTTGAGCTTCTGCAAGGCTGTTTGTGGAAGGAGGATCCACTAATCACAGTTGATGTTATCAGCATCCTGTAGTTCTTGTGTGGGGAAGGTATGGGGATCACTTGGTACACAAGTGGTGACATGTTTTAAAAACACACTATGTCGATATGATGGGATACAGAAAGTGTACCAAGTGTAACGGGGAGGAAGAGTACAGTTAATATAATATTTAACTTTCCTCCTACACAAATCCATGTCCTTACACTGTAAGGATAAACACCATCTGAAACCAAACAGCCAAATTTTGTCTCCCTGCATACGTGTCTCAGTGAAGCCATGGATGTGTGTTGTCCATGGAGATGTGTACAGGGAGTACTAGATGAAGTCCGTGGAAGACTGCTGTGTGCTGCAGTCGGTAACACCAGGGCTTGAAAACTGCATTTAGCTTCAGTGAGTTCAAGTCAGGCCTTAACGTCTGTACAGCTTTGCTGTGAATGACTACCAGGGCAACAAGACCTAGTACATGTGCTCCCCAGATTTTTCTGCACTAGGCGTGAGCAATGTCAAAGTGACAATAAAGCGAGGTGCCATGTGAAAGCTGTCTGTTGGCATTGCAGGTCGCTGTAGTGCTGCTTGTTTGAGTACCTTCAGCTGGTGAGTTTCATTAACGCATTGGCTAAAGTGATCTGTTCCTGCCCTTTGCTTTACTTCCCCTTTCCCTTCTGCTGACTGATTCTCGGTGGGAGGTGGGTAGGCATTACTGGGAAATTTTTCACCTTCCTGCCCTCCTCTCAGTCTTAAGCTCCTAACTCCTCCAGTGGTGGGCCATTTGTAAATTCTGTTTCTGACGGTCCTTGCTGGTTTGTCAGAAACAAGTTCTTGGGCAGGGATCTTCACATGGTCTCATGGTTGGTTCATCAAGCTTCTTGGGGTCATAGAACTGCTGGCATTTGGGGGTAAGAAACACGTGTGACCCATTGAACTAAAGGGCTTCTAAAAAGATGCAGTATCAGAGTTGACACTTGGCAAAGATGATAGGCTTCTCTTTAAATACAGGTGAGAGAACTGTGGATGTACAGACAAAACCGAAGCAATTTTGAAGTAGCTAATCTGGATTCTACAAATTATTTGTCCTTTAGTTGACGGAGCACAGTCGCTGAAGAACAAAGAGCTGAACCTTCTATTTTAGTCAAAGCCTGTGGATGACATAGAAGATCAGTCCTCCCTCGCAACTGGCATCCCAGGAGGAGGGGGTATGGCCTTGGGCGGTTACCTTTTTGATAACTCTAAAACCCAGTGGACACCCTCAGCTCTTTGACAGCTCCATCTGCTCTACAAGTCTTACCAAACCGATCGCACTTGTATACTGGAAAGCAGAAGGGACTCTCGGCTGGTTGTTGGCTTTTCCCCTTGCACAGTCTCCTTGTTAGATTCCTTCCCAATAATTTGAAGCTACATACAAAATTGATAGTATTGTCCTGTAGTGAAACCGAGGATATTGTTGGTACACAATTAATTCATTTCTTGAGGAAGTAATAACAACACAGATATAGGTAGCAATGTGAACTGATAATACTCTGTTGCTTTGCAACTGCAGGGTTTGTACGCTATTTGTTGTGGAAAACTGTAGGCAAGCAGATCAGTTATGTACTGCATGCACAAACGTTCCTATCTGGTGATTAATTCTAAAAGCCCAGCATGTTTTCTACAATGATCTTTAAGTAGCTTTATGTGTCTCTCATTTTAGAATGGCCAGAGTTTCTTGGTGTTGGATGAACAGAGATTCGCAAAAGAGATTCTTCCCAAGTACTTCAAGCACAACAACATGGCAAGCTTTGTCAGGCAGTTAAACATGTGTAAGTTCTTGGGTTTTTGCTTTCTAACATAGTTCTAGATCCTGTACATGTTTAGTTATAGACAATTTCCTTTGAGCAGTGGCCCTGTGTTCACTGCAGCTAGGATACTGCCTCATCCTCAAACCTGATATCAGGATAGTTGGAGGAGCATAGTCTGAATTTTTTAATATGGGTTTTGAGAGTTGGTTTTTTTTTCTGTTTCTTTTTTAAAGATGGCTTCCGTAAAGTTGTCCATGTTGATTCTGGGATTGTCAAACTGGAGCGAGATGGTCCAGTAGAGTTTCAGCACCCGTATTTTAAGCAGGGCCGAGAGGACTTGTTGGAACACATTAAAAGGAAGGTTAGTGAAAACTCAATATGTGGAAAAGTGTTAAGTATGAAGGAATAGCCAAGTTCAAGTCGAGTTTAATTGCAGGATTGTGGGTACAAATAAGCTTGGAGTTTGAAGAAGCAAACGGCGCTGTTTCAAAATATCAAAGATATTTTGGGGGACTTGACTAGGCTCCTTTATCTTACCTGCTTTGCTGTCATTATAGTAAGTTTCACAGTTGGCAAAAATGAGTGAGTTATGCAAATATGACATTCTGCAAATGGGTATTAGAAATAGTGCAGGGCGTGCTCTGACTCTCCCATCAGTAATATAATAATCTGCTTGTTTATGTAGCTTGTTTCAGAACAAAGGTACTGTAAGCATTAAGCTTTCCACCGAAGAGAATGGGCAAACCTGTTGCTAAATGTGATTCTGAAATGTGCTCTGCTCTTATTGTGAATCAGGTGAATAGAGATATCACAGAGAAATGCGCAAGATAAACCGCGCTGAGAGGGATGTACTTGTTAACGTTGGGTTATTGCGAAGCAGTTGTGGTAAAGTAGAGCACTTAGGAGAATGTCTGAAGAATCTGATAGCACACAAATGTTTGTACCAGCTAAAGCTAACGTGATGACAGCTGTAAGAGTACACTTCTATGTGTTTCTGTATTATTTTTTTTTTTGATGCTTGGTTTATTATTAACTTAAATGCATAGTTTATCAACACTAGAAGAAAATATACTTGATCACCAAAAGAAAATTATAGTTAACAATGAATAAAGAAAAGTGCTGTTTCTGGATTCTAATCTTAAAGGTTTCTTCTTCAAGACCTGAAGAAAACAAGATACGTCAGGAAGATCTCTCCAAAATAATAAGTAGTGCTCAAAAGGTGCAAATTAAACAAGAGACTATTGAATCTCGATTGTCTGCGTTGAAGAGGTAAGTTGGTCCGTCAGCAACTGATCCCTAAAATTGAGTAATTCTGATAATAGATAGGACAAAGACTTAATTTTAGGTGTCTCTTGATTTCTTATTGCCTAACTTTAAATAGTGCTTTAGGAAAATAATTCTTGATAGAAGAATTGCATTAAAAATTGAATATGCTGATACGGCTAAAAGTAATAGGCAATGCTGGTGTTTGAAGAACTGTCTAGTAGTGGGCAATTAAATAACGCTTTTAATAATAGTTCCATAATGCTGCTGAGGCTGAATATTCGTCTTGGCTCTTAGCATAAAGTACACTGGTTTACGTCTTCAAGTTTGAAGTAGTTACTGTGTTTAGTTTGAGGCAGAGCTTGGTTTGTGCAAATTGCTTACAGTACTTTCTTACTGCAATTAATGGCTTTGCTCATTGCTTTTTATTTTCCTGTTGTTGTCTTTGTTCCCCCGCTGCTAAAAATTGCAGAAGAGTTAATGCCTATGAAAATCTGTTTAGAAATCTGACTTGGAAATTCATTAGTTACCTCAGCGACAGAAGTACAGAATCTAAAATCCAAATAGAGTATTTTTAGAACAGCGTTATTACCTATTTAGTAATTACGGTTTATTCTCAACAGTGAGAGAAGCGTGTGTAACAAAATACTTAATCCTTTAGAGTATGTAGATACAGATGGGATATATGAGCATAAGCTCATGCACTGTAAGTCACAGCACCTCAACAGTAACTATCTCAGGACTCCTTAACTTATTAACTTGAGAACGTAATGACTGTGTACCTCTGTGGCAGAGGTCACCAATTAATTCAAGTTTTAAGAAGTAAATGTTGTCATTTCTAGTCTTTGGTTCTAATTACTTGAGTGGTGGAATATTCGGAGGCAAACTTACTTGGAATCTGGCCAGTCTAGAGTAAAAATGTTGATATTCATTTTCAAATCATGGATGAATTTGGGTTGGAAGGAACCTCAGAAGGCTGTCAGGTCCAAACCCCTGCCCAGAGTGGGGCTGACTTTGGCTGAAATGACATCCAGTTGCTAATGGCCTGACAAGTTGTGGAGGTGGGAAGATAGAATGGTTGGTCTTTGACATTCATACTGCTGTCCTGTGAGTTAAATGATTGAGGTAGAAACTGGAGCCAAATCAGAAGACCTAGTCCTACAAAATGTTAATAAAGCTGGTGAGGAATAGAGAAAGTTCTGAATGAATCCCTGACCTCAGTTGTTAAATCTCTGATGGAACTGTACTCTTAAATTGTATGTTGGACATAGGAGCAGTTTGAGGAGTGAGTAGGAAGCTTCATCACACTGCATATAAATAGCTGTTTCTGAAAACTTAGCTTGAGGTTTCTTAAAAACCCAAACACCAGCAGAGAGATTTTCCTCCTTTTTTTGGCATATGTCCGTGTTGAAAACTAAACTGCAAAAGAGCGGAGGGCGTATGTTTCCTTTCCTTATTCACTGAAGCTTTTGGTATTCATTACCTACCTCTTAATCTGCTTTATGCTGTTGGAAACAACGAGCTTCATGGATACAACAGCAAGGGCTACTTTACAGCAGTTTTTATACTGTCTCAGTAACTGGACTCTGAGTACTGGAACGACCAAGGTTTGTAAAATGGCAGTGTTTTGTGAAAACTGCCACCTCTGCTGTGCTCCTATTATTTTTTAGCACTTAACATGCCCCTTTACTGGAGCTAACTGTTAGGATGACCTACAGCTAGCTGCATGTGTGACTTGAGAGCTTGTTCTATAAAGATGCTTTCAAGGTGGAAGTACTGTCGCTGACAGGTGTCTTGCCTCTAGCAAGAGGTGTGTGAGGGAGGACAAACAGGCTTGATATAGGTGAAGCACTCTGTTTTTTGGTGGTGGGAGGAAACTGCGTTCTTGAGCTGTTTGGTCCTTTGCTACTGCCAAAAATCAGTTGTATGCTTGATTTTTATTTTGTTTTAATTTAATTCCTTAGGATTTAATTACTAGAATCAAGAGGAGATGGTAACTGTTACAGGAAAGGAAACAAAATAGTTAATTTTTAAATGCTGAATGTGTGTGTAATAGATATTGCCAAATTTGGGATTTCTTTTTTTTAAGGGGGCTGGAAATTCTCTGCAGGCTCTTTGTGTTCATAATTACTTGCCAAAGCTGCTGACTGTGTGACTTCCCCCTCCAATCTAAAAACACATTTCAAAGACCTTTAATGAAGCCAACTACTCTTTAACAAAAATTATTAGTGTAAATATTTTAAAAGTTAGTTTTAGTTTGACTTTTAAATCATCCTTTTCAAACAGAGAGAATGAATCCCTTTGGAGGGAAGTGGCAGAACTGAGAGCAAAACACTTGCAACAACAGCAAGTTATTCGGAAGGTAAGGCTTCATTCAGGTGTTGTATGTGAGTGAGTGAGTGCTTCTGAACTCAGAATACTGTGCCGCGTGTTACCTTACTTTGCCCTCACTCTTTTTTTTGTAGTGTGTGAAATGTCTTTTTAATAGAAAAAAGAACAGGGTGGTGTATGGTGAACAAATCTTTGTGAAACAAACATTCAGTGTATTTCACCACATAAGCAGAAGATAAGGCCAAACTCTTGTAAACGTTTTCAAAGAAAGAGGTTCAAGAACTTCATACATCATTCATTAAGGTACCCTTAAAATGGTCCATCCATTTTTTACTACTTCAGAAATCGGATGACTAATACTCTGTGTTGGATGATCTTAGGAAAAACTCCTTACTGCAAGAACGATAAAGTTCTGTACTGGAAATGTACTACTGTCCCGCTTAACTGACCCACTGACTGTACATTTCTGAAGTTACCAGAAGAATAGATGATTGAGTGGAACCCACTGATAGTATGTTAGCTTAGCTTAGTTGAACAGTTAGATTTATGATCTACCAAAACTGATGTAAATGCAAAGAGCTTACAGATTATTTTTTTTACGTATCAGAAATAGCAACACTGAAAGCAGCCATGTAGCAGACTCTTACTGATTTTTTCCAGTTTGTTCAAGCCAGATACATATATTTAATCCTTACATTTAAAAGATAAAAGAAACAAGTCTAACCTTTCAAAAGGAAAGGTAGCTGATGAATACTGTTAAGTGTACATGTCATTTTTTCCTGAATCTGTCAAAAAAGCCTTTCACCAGAACCAGTATTTACAGACAGAGGTTATGTATAGAGTCAACATCCCTATGTGCCTTCTGTCATTGCTTATTAGAGTTGTTCTAATCATTTGAGTTACTCGATGTTTTTCTGTGTACTGTATGATGTAGTGTAAATGTCTGCTCTTAACGCCTGCTGTGTGAAAAGCCTTTCTCAGACAACTGAATAACTGTTATTTTTAGATATTACCAGCAGTGTTTTCTGTTGTACCACGATTTTTAACTTTTCTGAACAGTTCTATATGAGAGTTACTGCACAAAATAAGTGACTTCTGTTTAGGTATAGATTTTATTATTGAAGTCTTCTGCTATAAGGTATCTTGAGAGAAGCAATTACAGAGTAAGCGACTAACAACAGTGTTCTTTTCCTTATAGATTGTACAATTTATTGTTACCTTGGTGCAGAATAACCAACTAGTGAGCCTAAAACGCAAGAGGTAAATATGGTCTTGAAAACTTGCTGTCAGTCAATATACTGACATGTTTTGTTGACTAAAACCAAAGAATTAGTTTTGAGATGGCTTTCTTCTTCTACTCTTTGTGATTTAGGCCTCTACTTCTGAACACTAATGGACCTACAAAGTCAAATGTATTTCAACAACTTGTGAAAGAGCCAGCTGACAGTAACCACCATGTAAGTTTTCTTTTATGTGTACTCTTTGTTATGATGAAAGGAGGAGTGGAGTGGAGCGGGGCAGACAGATCAAGGAGTTTGTCTTATGGGGAATAAAACACAGCTGTGTACTGAAGGCTATCAGCTTTTAGAAGTGATACACCGTGTTATGTTTCCTTCAGAAACCAAGTAAGTTGATAATCACCATTCACTTTTCAATATATGTAAGCCAGGTACTTGTGTATTAAATACAGCTTGATGTGATCCTACTGAAAGCAGTTTGCTTTTAATGATAACGCTGTTAGAAATAGCACATGTATGTTGTGTTGTTACCTCTGGGAGCCAGGTGCCCCTAGCCCCATACAGGGACATGGATCCAGCATGTTGCTCTGCAAGGCAGCATCCAACCCAGCAGAATCACGTCAAGTCCTTGTGCCATTTGAATGTGTCACGCCACTGAAAGTTATTTTCTGCTGTCCAAATAATGGTGCCATAGCATGGTACTAGAATTAATAGCTTTAATAACAAAGTACTGTTTAAACGGCAGTCACTGTTTTAGTATTTTTAGTTCTTGTGCAGTCTTGTTGCAGATTTTTTGTTGCTTTTGCAGACAGTGCTAGTATATTTTTATTTCTATGCCTGTGGTATTAGCCAAATATTTTTTCCTGTAGCTGCTGTTCTCCAGCTTGTTCATTTATTTTATATGGTTTTTTCTACTAAATATGGATCTATGCAAACTTCTTGTAATCTCCAAGGTGTGGGAAAGCTCTTACACCTCTTGAGAACTGAAGCGTTATAAGATACAATGGATGACTCTCAGAATGCTGAAGCTCATTGTCTTTCTGTCCCCTGACTCTATTTAAAATAATTCTCAGGTACCTCTCAACAGAAATGAGGGTTTAAAACAAAGGGAACAGATTTCAGATGACATCATCATTTATGATGTCACTGAGGATGTGGGTGATGAAGAAAATCCCATGGGTGATGAAGAAAATACTCCCATTACACCGGAAGCAAATGAAGATACCACTTCAGATTCTTCCAAGTAAGTAGTCTGTAGGAGTCTATAGAAATATTTGGCTTGCAGTGTTTTATAATATGCAGTAATTCAGGTGTCTTAGATAATGTTTTTTTAATGAAGTGGTCAGAATTATTCAGTACTCCTGCACATGTAGAGGCTTCGTCTGTGAATTCACCCTAGGTCCTGCTCGATTGACCTCTGGATTTGTTCCAAATAGCTAATTGGCTGTTGGAGTTTTAATATGCAGAGGATAGAAACTAGGGAGAAGCAATCTGTATTATTGCACTCTTGTTAAATATGCTACTTGCCCAAAGACAGAGTAAGTGATGTCTTCGTACTTTTGGTTATGAATACAGACAGGAATGAACTCCTTTGTTTTTACATATTTTTATGGAGGATAATTTGCAGTGCTGTTTGTCAAGTGTTGTTGTGGTCTTTGAACTTATTAAGCCTGTTAATTTCAAGGTTGTTTTTCAGTTCCAAGTGTTTTGTGACTATGTTCCTGTCTGTCCTCAGCACTATAGAAGTAAAGAGAGATTTAGAGTATCTTGCTGTGTTTCGTACTAAAAAGCAGTAGGAAAGTTTATTTCCCTATAGTGGCTTGACTAAAATGGGAAGTGACTAAGCCTGTGGAAAAGTATCGATTTAAATGAGAGCATAAAATGCTGTAATTAATTTGTCTTGTATTGCATTGGTAGTCATTCTCCCGATATTGTAATCGTGGAAGATGATAATGAAGAAGAATATGCCCCTGTAATTCAAGGGGATAAAAGCACAGAATCGGTTGCTGTCCCTGCTAATGATCCGCTCAGCCCTGTCAGTGACAGTACAAGCCCGCTCATGTCAAGTGCTGTACAGCTGAATAACCAGTCGACTTTAACTGCAGAAGATCCGGTCTCAATGATGGATTCCATACTCAATGAGAACGGAGTAATTTCACAGAACATAAATCTTCTTGGAAAGTGAGTAGCCTGGTCTTTTGGTTTTTCACGTATTAGAACTGATTGTGTGACTGAAGTAAAAAGAACTGAATAGTAGTTTCTACTGAGAACTTCAAAGTTATAGGTCACCTTTATTCTAGCCAGTTTCTAAAGATCCTTCTATTTTAAGTATTTTAAGATGGGACCTCTGATTTTCTTGGTGAAGCAAGTTGAGTTGGGTGTGCATAATCTGACAGTGTAATGTTGTGGATGTTGTTTACACTGTCAGGATTTATCTGCGTGGCCTTGCAGGCCGATGGGACTCTTTAGGGCAAGCTGGGTGCAAGAATCACATCTCTGCTGATGTCATGTCATGGTGTTATGTTGCCGTGGTATCGGTTTCGGAGCACCTGCCTGCTTTACTTGGGTTGTCCTCTAAAGAAGCTAAAAGTTTTACTTTTTTTCCAGGGGCTGTTTCTAATGAAAGACTTAGTTCATTCTAGTTCTGGTGAAGATTTTTAGATTCTTGTAGTACATCTGTGCAAAGCTTAATTGTGGATTTCTCTTCCTTTTGTTAAGGGTTACAGCAGTAAAATATTGCTTTTCTTCTAGAGTTGAACTTCTGGATTATCTTGACAGTATCGACTGCAGTTTAGAGGACTTCCAAGCTATGTTATCAGGACGACAGTTCAGTATAGATCCAGATCTCCTGGTCGATGTAATTTTCACTGTTTATTTTAAGTACTTTCGTAATACACTACAGAAAATATTTGGGTGGGTTGTTACTGTTTAAAATAGATTTAAAACATGAGAATTTTTTTTCTTTTGCCTTCTTCCCTTTAAAAAAGGAAAGTTACAAGTATTTGTGAATGTGTTTCTGGGGCACTGGTATAACTCTGTGCTACACCGCTGTTCAAGTGAATGCTTAAGTTTTCGATTGAAGAATGGCTTTCTTAATGAAACAGTGCACTTATTTGTTGCTACGTGAACTCAGACAGCAGTTAGGTTAATACTTTTGCTTTGAAATAGCCCCGCACATCACCCGTGGTCTCCTCAATGAACTGGGGTTAAAAAGGCTCTTGGCATTTATTTTGCAAGTTTCTCTGCCGTTTCGGGTTATTTCTCAGGAGTGTGTGTATGTTCTCCATTTCTCTTCAGATTTGTGTTGGGTAGAATGGTCTAGGTTGGGAGGAACCTGTGCGTGCCATCTAGGCAAGCCCCCTTGCTCCGAGCAGGGCCAGCTTGAAAGTTGGATCTTGTTGCTCAGGACCTTGTTAACTTAAATTCTGAAATCTCCAAAGATGGGAAATTCCACGGCCTCGGGTGCCTGTTGCGGTGCTTGACTCTTCTTTGTATGTCAGTGGCAATTTGCCTTTTTGCAAGGGGATAGTAGCTCTTGCCTCTTGTCCTTTGTCCACCTCTGGGGAGTTTGTCTTCTCCCGCAATACCTCTTCAGAAGCAGTGGAAGAGTGCAGTTATCCTCCCTTGTCCGCCCTCTCTGGACATGATTAGCCAAGCTCCCTAAGCCTCTTGTATGTCCTAAGCCCCCAGACATCCCTGGCGCTCCAGATGCCCCCCTCTAGTTTGAAAACTCTTGTACAGGGAGGCCTAGAACTGGGCGCTCTTCCACAAGTGGCCTCAGGTGCTGCGCAGGGAGAAGTAATCACTCCTAGCAGCCTCCTGGCTATACTCTGCCCGTAGCAGAGCGTGCCTCCCTGCAGCAAGGCTCTTGGTGTAGGGTGTTGTCCAAGTTAGATGTAACCATAGTTGTTTCCTTTGTGACTGAGGTTCATGGAATTCCAAACCAGTATGCTCAAAGCTAGGTTTTCTTTGCAAAAGTGGTAACTACCTGTAAATAAACTCTAATCCTGATAGAGGGTGACAATGTTAAGGACAGGGATTATTCTCACACATGCAGATGTGATGTTCTTGTATTCTTAATAGCAACATCGAGATATCTAAACTTGATGTGTTTTGTCTTACTCAGCTTTTTACAAGCTCTGTGCAGATGAATCCCACAGATCATATCACCAATACCAAAGTAAGTCTCAAATCCATTGCTGAATGCACACAGTAGCAAGAGATGCAAACTTTATTCATCCTTTACTGTTTTCTTAACTGGTATAACAGCGCTTTTTTCATGCTCTGGCTTTCAAGACTTCCATGAGAACAGGAAGGCTGCAGCTGAATTCATCCTGTTTGTTAGGTATTAAAGAGAAAAGGGGAAAGCACCCTAGTTAATAATGTCCTTTGAAACTCATATTTCCTTGAGGCTGATACCTGTACATTGTACCAGTCCCTTGACTTTTGTATCTGCTAAGATTTCAGTCCTTGCAAACGTGGTACACACTTTGTCAGAATGGGTTTGTCTGTATTGTCTGCTGGGAAGATAAACAAGAGTAAGCAGCAGAACAAAGATGTAGCTCTTTTAATTTGTCCTGCTCATTTATGAGCAGTAGTTGTGGGTCTTGCTTGAATAAGCCTCTGTTTCCATTTCACATTTTCTCAGCCAAGGTCTGCTAGTGTGGGTAACTGATAAACTGCATCCTGTCACAAATAAAAAGTGTATTTTCTTAGCAGTTGGTCAGCTGTGTCGTAGCGGCACTGGAAAAGGCTTTAAGCGTGTGTTTAAGGTTTTGCTTTCGTTTCCAGATGGAGACAAAGGGAATAGAAACGACCAAGAATAACGCTGGCCCAGCAGCTTCACAGGAAACACAAGTTTCTAAGCCCAAATCAGGTTAGTTGTAGTGTTTTGTTGAAACAGTTTAACAGCTTGAACAAGCATTGTTCTAAAAACCATCATCTCAGTTATCTGCTCTTTGTCTGGTTTGTGTCATGCTGATAAGCAAATAACCAAAAGAAAATACTATATTTGCTCTTTAGGTTTTTGGCACTGCAGGTGCAGAGAAACTGATGTGTTTGCAGGAGAATCTGAACAAATAATGTTATGCGTGAATGTAACAATTCTTTAGTCAGTCATTTAAAGCAAACACATATAATGGTTGTTTTATTAATTATTCTTTAAGTAAATTCTGTGGGTTGGATTTTGGTTTTTCCTTCTGCAGTAGAAAGGCACGTGAACTGACAATGCTTTTTCCCCCCTTAGATAAGCAGCTCATACAGTACACTGCGTTTCCACTCCTTGCATTCCTCGACGGGAACCCAGGCTCGGCTGCTGAGAGCGGGAGCTCCACAGCTGAAACTCCCTCCTCTGTTGACAAACCCCTGGAAGTGGACGAGCTCCTGGAGAGCAGCCTGGATCCTGAGCCCACCCAGAGCAAACTGGTGCGTCTGGAGCCGCTGACAGAGGCAGAAGCGAGTGAGGCCACGCTCTTCTATCTATGTGAACTTGCCCCGGCACCCATGGACACAGACATGCCCTTCTTGGATAACTGATGGCATGGGGACTCTGTACATAGTCATGGAGATGAACTATTTATTTAGAATATTGTTTGGTATATGAGTTTTTTTGTAAATCACTGTTTTATGTAACCAGGTAACGTGGAATCTAAAATACCTTTCTGATGTTACTTCCTACAAGCAATTGTTTAACCGCAGGGTTGGACGAGCTGTCAGACATGGTTGGCGATACCAAGGCAGACTGTTAGCGTATGGCTGTCAAATACTTGGTATTACGCATATCGCTGGATACCCCAGGTAACCGAACGCTTGTTAATAGTAAGCTTTGATTTATGATTTCTTATACTTCTGGTCTTACATATGATGACGTAAACTCGTAGTGTTTGGGTAGGGAGCACTGACTTTCTGTATCTTGGGGTTTTTTGTATTTTTTACAGCATTTTGTTTAACAGAGGTGAGGCTTTTTTGGGGTGGGGGGGGACCAGGACCTGATGTAGGCTTTCTTTTTCCCTGCTTGATCTGGGAACAAAGTGCCTGTACCTTGCTCAATCTTGGTTCTGCCTTACATTCACTTCAGCAGAAGTGCTCACACATAGCACAAACCGGGGAAAAGTTCTCTACAGCTGCCAGGCCCCTTGACTGCATGAGTACTTTTAACTTGGACCATCTACTCTGGTAAAATAAATGTTATGTAAGTGTGACACTTGTTATGAGTTGTCTCTTACTTGTGTGCCAAGCAGGTGGGGGTTTAACAGCCTGTGTTCTCCCTGCCATGGTAGCTGTGCAATGAGGTCTGCTTCTAGGCACATTTATTGGAAACTAGTTTCATTTTCCAATAAACTCCAAACTTCAAGGCCTAGTTAAAAGCCTCCAGAACAAGCAGCTGATGTAAACCCCTGTTTTCCTTTAGTACTACACAGAAGAATGTTTTCTCCTTTGTTTCTTGCTGAAAACTGGCAGAGCCCTGTAGCTTTCCTTCCAGGGGCTGAGCCCTGCCCCTGCTCAACAGGTGTGTTTCCAGTGTTGTGTTTGCCAGTCTTCCATGTTTAGTCAAGTGAACTTACTGTAGTGCAATACAATCACACAGCTGACTGCCAGAGGTATGCAACACTCAGTGAAGGTGTAGCTGACACAGAGCTGATACAACATGAAAATTTAAACTGTATCTGCAGCTTTGAGGGTAGAGAGGCAAGGCAGTTATGGGGGTTTGAGAAGCTCCTATGTGTCAGATCTTTAGTGAGGGGAGAAACTGGATTGCAGTAACTTCATACATGCAACCTTCCCAAACTCTGGCACTGTGCTACATTTTGGGGTTTTTTATTATTATTTTTTATATATATATATAAAGGAGTAGCCCAGCCACTTGTATGAGGAGCTGAATCCCCAGCCACAGCTGTCCATTCACCTTCCTAACTCAGTGCCCCATTACCTGTAGGTGGATGTAACAGGCACAGGTGGTTACGTGTGATCTCCTGAAGAGTCAGGCAGTTAGCCTTACAGGTGTCATCTGAGCCATGCCGCAAAGTACAAGTGCAGAAGGTGAGAACACAGTATAAAACCCTACACTGCCTGCATCTGGCAGCAGTATGAGACACCAGAAGGCACTGGACATCATCCAAATTTATTTATTAATAAGGTAACAACATATTCCAAGTAATTACAAGCTGTTACTAATCCTTCCTTTACCACCTCAAGTTCAGCTGACATGTCAGACTTCTGCAGTAATGTCAGTGTTTAGGTGCAGAATTAAAATAAAAGCTCGGAGAATAATTAGCAACCAGGAGTAGCAGTATAACCACCAGGGTAACAGAGCAGCATGACATCTGCTGAAGGCTCTAGGGTCACTCCCAGGCAGGCTGCTCTAGTCTCAAGCAGTAGCAAGTGAGAGAGGTAAATAATGCAGCTTACTTACTTCAGCTACAAAGCAGCAAGCACAAAAGCATTTAAGATTTCATAACTGCAGAGGAACTATACAGTGTTTTAATCAAAGATATTTGTGTCTTGCCTCATGCCTAGATGTAGACTTCCTAGGCTCAAGTCCATCTCTGGCAATAGACAACAAGCAAAATACCTAATACGTTAAAAGATTTCAAAATCTAGTGCCCCAAATATATTAAACACTTTCATTGAAGCCTCAGTTAATGCAAGCCTCCTTTGGTTAGCGTAATTTCAGCGCTCATTTTTCTCTGCTTTAACCACAATACTCAAAAATTCCTGTAAAGGCCTCACACAGTTCTTGCCACTTGGCTTCTTGCAAACTGTGGTTGTGGCTTAGCCAGGAAAGAAAGTGGCACACACAACAGCAATAAATTACAGCACAGCTATCCCACTTAAACTACTTTAAAAAACCAGTAATACATAGATGCACATTGTAAACAGGTGCCTTAAAAACATGCTTCTGAGCATCTGATACTAGGATGTTTTTCCCTGGGGTGTCTGTCCTCCTGCCTGCAACGGGACACGCTGGACCCCAGAGCACCGAGGAGGATGACATCAGCTCTCTGCAGCTCCAGGTGCAAGCTTCCCCATTTAACATCTGTGCTAAGGGCACTGCTGCCCCGCTGCAGGAAAAGGCCAGGCTGTTGAGGTCAAAACGCTCCAAGATGTCCGGTAAACTCCAACAGGCACAACTTCAAGTCAAAGAGTGCTTACTCAAGACTTACTTTGGAATCGAGGCAACAGGGATCAAAGGCAGCCCCCTCTTTTTCTTACAAGGCCTGATCTAATACTGTTTTGTTACCCTAAGTAACACTTGCACCTTTTTTCCTAAAACTAATGCAATTGAGGGGGAAAAAACACCTACTTCCAAAAGGACTTAAGCTTACGTCTAATGCTCCCAAAGCACTCAATCGAGGAGTAATCCTATGAAAACCATCATTACAGCAATTGTCACTGAGCTCAGCTAGAAAAAGTCATTTAGTGAAATGACAAAAGACATGATTCAAGGTAATCATGCAGAATGAAGCAGGGTATGCTACACGGATAGCACGCACCCACGCGTGCACACACGTATTTACAACTGCACTATTATCAGGAATACTGTTTGTTTCAAAGACGCAGTGAAGCGAGCACAATCTCCCTAGAGAGCAGCAGCGCAGCTTAGTCGAAGTCACGGTTTGTAAGAACCAGCGGAGCAACCAGAGTCCACACGTACAGCACGATGCCAATCCAGCTGGAAGAGATCTTCACCCAGACAGACGGCCATTTGCTGGTCATCGTCTCATAAGAAGAATCAGGACTGCAAAAAGAGGAAAAGAAAAAGATAATTTGCAGTTCTGGTTTCCATATGACATACTTGTGCAGCAAGCCACTCTTCAACACTGTTTTCACAGCAGATCATCTTCACGTCAGCTCCACACCTCAAAGGACATCCCTACCCTTCTTCTTCCAGGCAGCTCACACCAACCTGTACAAGAACACCAGATGTAAGCTGGTGTCACAGGAAGGTGGAAAGCAACAGCAGCCCAAAACATATCGTAGAATCACAGATGTCCTGAGTTGGAAGGGACCCACAAGGATCATCAAGTCCCACTCCTGTCCCTGCACAGGACAACCCCAAATTCACACCATGTCTCTGAGGTGTTGTCCAAGTGCTTCCTGAATATTGTCAGGGTTGGTGCCATGACAGCCTCCCCTGGGAGCCTGTTCCACTCAACAGGCTATTTAGTAAGAGAAGCTGTCAAGAAGCAGAAATAATTACATGGAATCGCTAAGCAAATCTGTGGAAAGGCAGGACACGGACAGCATTTATAGATACAAATAATGCATTTTACCTTGCCAAAAGGCAACATCTAGAAGAGTTAATAACCTTGATGTCATACTGACCCAAGCAGGGCCACAAATCAAACCCAGAGCAAGACTATCTATTAAGAGTTACTTTTGAAGGAAACACCTTTCTCAGATTGCTCTTTTGATACAAATTGTCCTTTAACAAATTACTAGAGACCATAATTTATATTTTTAAATTCTGAAGAACATGTGCTCAAGCTGCTAACATAATAACAATTCACACATAGGAGGGCTATTTTATTGCAAGGCGGTTTTTTTTGAGGGAGCAGACAACTGAATTCCCTTTCACCAGAGCATGTCACAGAATGGCTGAGGTGGGAAGGGCCGAGGCTCTGGAGGCCACCTGGCCCAACCCCAGCCACATACCACCAGCTAACCAGGATGGTGCCCAGGCAGCTTCAGAATATGTCCAGGGATGGAGACTCCACAGCCTCCTTTGGCAACCTGTGCCAGTGCTCGGTCGGTCACTCTCAGTGAAAAATCTGTTTCCTGATGTTCAGAGGGAACCTCCTGTGTTTCAGTTTGGCCACTGCCTCTGGTCTCCACAAAAGACCCCAACTCTGTACATTGATAAGATCCCCCTGAGCCTTCTCTTAGTCCCAGCTCTCTCAGCCTCTCCTCATATGACAGGTGCTCCAGTCCCTTCATCATCTTTGTGGCCCTTTGCTGGACTCTCTCCAGTATGTCCATGTCTCTTTCATACTGGGGAGCCTAGGACTGGACCCAGCACTCCAGGAGTGGTGTCACCAGTGCTGAGTAGATGGGAAGGATCAGCTCTCCCTTGACCTGCTGATAAACCATGTCCCATCTCTCCTTTCTCCAGCTCTCTGAACCAGGCTGGGCCTGGTGTTCCCTACTTTTTAGTTGTTGCAGCGTTCAAGCCTCTATCCTGTTCACTTCAGGACATATTTCAGCAGTCCAATGAATCATGAGAATTGTCCTAGAAAATATGACAGGCACTTGAACAATGTTGGCTACTCCAATTTTCAAATACAATTCATTTAATATAGAACAAGCAGTATACTTCCTTTGAGATGTCCCAATCAAGACCTACTCCTCCCAGCACACAACTTACGCCTCCTAGCATCATGTATGCTTGTTATTAGCACAGGGTATTATCAAACATAAATACCTGTACCAGTTGGTAAGCGTCATCATGATATACAGTGATGCCAGAAAAAGCATGAAATGGAAGAAAGAGTAACTGTAAGTAACTCCATCCCTCTCGTTATCTATGGCTCGGTGAAAGTCGTCTCCATCATCAAGGACGCCGTCACTCCTGGGCATTCCATCCTCTATCAGTGTTGATTCATCGCTGGTCAGCATGAGCTTGTTAACTTGGCTGTTGTTGGATGTTCGGATGCTGGATTTGAGAGGAGAGAGCACCGTACAGTTACCCAAATGAATACAATTTAGTATCTGACATCAAGAATTGATACAAGTTAATAGGATTTTTTTTTTTTAAAAGGAATCTTACCTTGAATAGAGAACACACAGCAAAAACAAAACCAGTCCTACAATTCCTTGTGCATCCCACCACTGAACTACCTGACCTTGGGTTGGAATGGTGGTGCTGTTGTAACCAATGATGCTCAGCAAACTTGGGTTACAGCGCCTGTCTGGGGGGGGAAATTACATTAGAACTTACATAAAACAAGAACAGAACAAATATTTAATGGTACATTTCCACACTGAATGCACAGTAATAGAAAGCAACTTTGTGACTGTGACAGTCTTGAAGTAAAAAAGGCTGGAATCTAATTTTAGCCTACTGGAGTCTCCCTAAAAGCAGGCAAATGACAATACATGGCATAAAAATCTGTCTCTGGGAGCAGATAAAAAGATTTTAAACTTATATAAGATACGCATCAACTGCTTTACTGTTGCATCTCCTATAATTAGATGCAACAAAATAAAAATGCTCTGCATATTAAGCTTCAGAAATTGTACTGCTAGAAAACAAGTTTGACAAAATACACTCTATCGCTGGGGTACCAGAGTCGCCTCAAGAGCGCGAGAAGAAAGCTACAAAGTCAAGTTTCATATTCTCAACAGTTCCCAACCCACAGCATCCACACACAGATAACACAGATGAAACAGCTGAAAGTAGCAAAATCTTATTTCCCCATAATTACTGCAGGAATCAGATATGTCTCATATGTATCCTGTTACACAGCAGCACAGAATATTGTCCATAATTAAGATAAAAGGGCCAGAGACCCAATTAAAAACACCAAGATCAATATTTGGCCGTTTATTTTAATACCAGAATGTCTGCATTTGTTTGGTTTTAGAGATGCTCAGCTGTTTTCAGACACAAGGAGCATTGAAATCATTTATTAATACATTTTAAAAAAATCCTCAGCTCAGAAAAAATGTAATGAGTAGCATCTCAGTCACCAGGTAAGAAATTTGAAACTTGGTAGGGAGATGAACCTTCCAGACACCTCGGAAGAGTTGTGCTTATCTGCAAAATCTAAGCTTTACAATACTGCAACCCTGCCAATAGCAGGTAGAAATTCTTCCATAGGATAAACATAAGAGCAAGTGAACACACACACTGCCTTTGGAAGAACTATTTCTTCAGTATTATCAGAGAAAGTTGGGGTGAGGGAGAGAACACAAACTAATGAGCCCTGCCTCTAACTCGCATGCCTTATAGTACCTGACTCTAATATTGCCTTGCAAAAAGGTGAAGATACAATTTACTGCTGAACTGGTTGCCCAAAAAGCCATCTATTGCTATGACACTTACCTGGTTCATTGGTCATAGCTGACCAAGTCAAATACATTGTATAGACTGTGATCACAGAAGACTGCAGCAAACCGGATCTTGGCTGAGATTCCTACACAAAGTAGTCAGGAAACAGCAAAGTTAGGCAACCGAAAGTCTCGGCACAATTATATTATAGGTTTCTGGGACTGATAACAGAAAAACCTCCTAAAAGGTAACAGAATTAAAACTATACCTGAATCTTCGGCAGAATTGACATTACAGAAGCACCAATACACAGCAGCATATTAACGCTGATGAATGTCTTGTTTTCAGAACAACCTTCTGGATTAGTGTAATAAACGTAAAACAAGACAATAGCTACTAGAGACAGCAGGTAATTGACAGCGGTAGCTGACAGCAGAGCTGTGAAAAGAGACAAAAACAGTTAAACTGGTTAATAATGGAGAGTATTAAAACTGAAATAATACTGCATGATTATCAGGTTTTGGATACAGTATACAACGACAATCAGAGGGCAGCTCTGGGCACTGAAATGTAAAGGAGTCAAGTTCTTCTCAGTACTCTGAGGTGTGAAAAAGAAAGATCACAATAAATGGGAAGCCTGAAGCCATACTGGATTCTCCAGTGCTCTAACAGCAACCCAGAGGAGCAGATATGAAGGAATACAGTTATACACAGTTATACTACATACACTTTGGCTAAAAGCTTAAAAAAGAAACTGAAGAACTACTTCTCTAATAGAAGGAAAACCAAAACCTTATTTCCAAATTTCCAATCTTATTAAAAACATCAGAGAGCAAAGAGGCCACTGCATGAACACAGACTGTGCTGTGTTTTGAAACACCTAAACTATCTCATCTGAAATCCTTTCTTACAATTAACATACTGCTTCTGCAGCAAGATGACTTGTAGTCTCTTTCACTATCTTGGCCTTTCACTCAGCATATACCTTCGAAGAATGACCGACTGGCAGACGGAAGAAACAATTATTTGAGATGCTTATGCTCACCATGAAGCAGAACAGGCTAGTTCATTTTTAATCAGCACTAAGGTGTGACAGAACCTATGGCTGGGGAAAAAAAAAAAACAAACAAAAAACAACCAACCAAACCCTGCAATTGCCACTTCTCTGCTGTCATGAACTGATGCCCAGCTCCCAGGGATTGGATCCGATTACTCAGAGGCTCCTGCCCCTCTCCCTGTCCCATCCTCTCCCCTGCTTATTTAACTTGACATCAAAAGGACGGCAAGACAATGGAGCTGAACTACACCATCTGAGAAAATTACACTTATGCACGAAGCAGCCCTTCTGTGCTCTGGTAAAACACACTATTCAGTGAATAACTTATTTAACATAATGCACAATGGAATTTAAAACTTGATTATAGTACAGTCCTTTACCTGCATACCAGCATCTTGAGTTTCCTTCCTCCATTTTTTCAACCCAAGATTCATTCCAGGAGTGGGCGAAGTCAATAAGCAAGACCAGCTGGATAAGAATAAAGCAGAAAGCTCCAGCCATACCTACATAAAACCACACTAAAAAAGAAATAAAACAAAACCAGTTCAGAACCACAGATAATTTACCACCCCATCTTAACGTCCCTAATCACAGAGAAGTGCTATAGTTACACAGCTACAACAAAAACTACAAGACATCAGCATACACTTAGTTTTGTTTTAAAACCAGTTATGACTGCACCATGATACAGTGGAAGATAATATTCCCTTACCAGTTGTAAATGGTCCCTCCGGTATGAAGAAAGCTCCAACACTAATTGCAAGTGCTGTTGCAAATTTAAAGAACCAGAATCTAAAGGGAAATTAAAAAAAAATAAGTCAGGCAACTGCTGAAGTCTGATCTAATTCACAAAAACTTGAAAGTACACAAAACACACATCCTTAAGAGTTGTCTTTTTCATTCACTCATTCTTAACCCACTTCTTTTGAAGTAGGATAAAAATATTATTTTATCTGCCCAAGATTTTTGTTCTCTGGAAAATTATGCTTAAACTGTGCTAGACTGACACAAAGCTTGACACATTTCCCAGAGATATCTCACTCATGTATTGCAAATGAAGCCAGGGTGGAATATAATTGTGAGGTGTTTGGTTGTTTGTTTTTTTTTTTCCTCCAAGGTTTTTAACTAGAGCAGTGAGATTATTGAACTGCCTATCAGAAAAATGGGCTACAAAAATCCCTACCCGTTTTTAATATCAAAACCAAAAAGGTAGAGGATCTGGTTCACACCTACAATGACAGAAAACATTATGCTGCATGCTGCTGTTCCCTACCAGTCTCGAT
>VZTV01039294.1:0-14147 GCA_013400875.1 Anhinga rufa | reverse complement strand
AGCTTTTGTTGAACAATTGTCATTAACAGGGAAGGCTTTTGGTCTCTATTTAAAAGTGCTGTGAATCAGGAAGGAGAGTGTTAAAATTCAGAGTGGGGATGTCTCCCCCCTCTCTTTTCTTTCCCCCTCTCATCCCCACTCCTGCCCTTTACTGCAGCTGGTGGGGCTTTCTCAGCCCAGGCAGGAAAGAATTGCAAGACCCATACAAAGATGCAGCTAATCTGCTTCATGTAGTTTGTGCCCACTGGCACCACCGCCGGCTCCCCCACCACCCCACAAAATGACAAAGGAACCTTGATTACTGACTCACCGTACCAGCCGAAGGAGGGGAGGGGGGAAATAATGCATTGCATTCATTTATAATAGTGGGCTCTGAGTCTACTGGGAGATTGGCTGGCATTTCGGCAGCTGAGGGGGCTGCCCCGTGTCTGAGCTGTCACACTGACTCACCTGCCACAGCAGCAGCTCTGAAAGGCACCTCGGGAGGAGTAGGAGAGGCAGAAGCAGGGGATGGAAGAAGATGCACGCCCCACAGATACACGGAGGGAAGGTGTCTGCTGTCACCCCCGCCACCTCCACCCCCAGCTCTACCCCACAGATGCACATGTGCCTTTCGGATGTCCCTCACTCTCCTCCTTCATTCAGAAGCAGAAAAAGACACACAGCTTACTTCCCAGCTCCTCTCAGCTCCCCATCCACGTTTGTCACAGGATAATACAGCATAAGGAAGCCCAAAGTAAGACAATTGCCCTATTTGACCTGCTGCCTCACTTCACCAAAACGTCACTTTCAGGGGGTCGAGGACCTGGGCAGGAGCCCACAGCACTGCCTTTCTGGGTGCTGGACCCAGCCTTGAGACTGAAGTACTTTGCCTTCATCAAGGAAAGACCATGAACATCCCTGGTCAGTGGCTGGAGGGTCATCGTAGTCCTTTGCCCTCCTTGTCAGGAGACAAGCTCTGAGGATGTTTCTGCAGGAGCTTCAAAGTCCCTTTCCAGTATTCATGAGTGGTTCCAGCATATGATGGGGAAAACCAGTGTTCATTGTACTACAAACTACCTTTTCTCTCCAGAAATTTTCCTAGTGTTTTAGGACGACAGGGAACCAGGTGGCAGGACACTGAGTGCCTCTTCCAACCTTGGGTGCTGCTCCCTCTTCCTGCTTCCTTTTCTCCCTATTTTTTTTCATCCCGTGTCTGGCCACTCCTCTTCCAGCCTGTTTCCATATATCCTTCTCTCCATCCTTGCTTCTTCCTCCTGCTTTTGCAAGTCCCCTGTATGAAAACAGACACCTGAGTATCTGCCCTTTGTATTAACAAACCACCTGAAAATAAATTAGGAAAATAGTGATTACTCCTGTATTTTTTCCCAACTTTATTACTTCTGCATTGAAACTTTTTCCACTGCTCAGAGAGCAGTCAGTTCCCCTCACCGTTAATGGCAACCTCAAAGGATTCAGTTTCTGCTCTGAAGGTGTGTGAATGTAGCACTGAGTGGAAAGGGACTGCTTTGATAAAGGATTATCAAGAAATCAGTAAGGAAGGATGAGGTAAAAGGTCTTTAGGGCTGGGACCTCCAGATCAGTGGTGCAGAAGGGCAGTAGATAAGGGCTAATTCGCAGGAAAATGTGATGATAGCCAGTATCATCTTTTGGTATTCCACCACCTGTCTGGCTAAAGCACCCTGCAGTGAGCCCTTGGACTGCAGCCTGGGGTCATACAGTGAGGTTTTCATGTGTGTTTGCAGCTCCTAAATGCTTCCAGATTAATAAGAGTTATGAATGATAATTGATAATTGTCGTACACTGTAATAAACTTCCTTTCAATTCCAGTCTTCATACAATCCAGAAAGCATCAGGATCCCAAAGACATTATTATTCAGAACTTTAAATTTCAAAAGAAGAAATCTAATAGTATACAAGCTGCAAACCACAGGACACCCATCCAACACAAACAAAAACTCAATGAGAGGGAAGTGAAAGAAACCACTAATTCTGAAGAATTTTATTTCCCTTTCCAATACTGTGAACACATGTTGAAGCTGTTTTCTTTCTCCCTACAGAGAGGACCTCAGTGTTTGATTTATACCCTGAGGCCTTGTTTGCTGCATTGCTTCTGAGTCTGACTTGAATGGCACAAAAATGATTGGTGAAAGCTTGCAGTTGTTTCACTCCTGGCAAAAGGAAAAGGAAGGAAAAGGAAAAAAGAAAAAAGAAAAAAAAAAGAAAAAAAAGAAAGGAAGGAGGGGAACATTGCAAATGAGTTAAAAAATTTGGAGAACTGTTGGGAGATTTATGTTCATTTCCAAGGATTGCCCCTTTCATTTCTAATCAATATTGAAAAACAAGATTGATGTGTGCACTAAGATGAGTCATTTCATTTTAGCTTGTACTGGAAAATCATTTCAGTGGTGTTTTCTGGAGTCTGGTAATGTTCCCTCCACCTCTGACACACTGGATTTGGCTAGGAAACCCTGCACAGAGGAGAGAAACAGACTTAAAAGCATTAGAGAAAAGTCAAAGTAAAGAGCAACTCTTCAGAAAGAGGGAAAGGGGAAGATGCAGCAACCACAAGGCAAAGGGAGAAGGGAGATGGCTTCATGCTGGGGAGTGTGGTTTAGTGGCCAGAGGTCGGTTGGTTTTCACTCGGGTCTACATTTTACTGGCTGACATTTTCAACAAGTGTTGGTGTCTCTGGCTTGCTGGGTGATGTCTTGAACCCTTTTCTTTCCAGGACCTGTTTTGATCTTCCCCAGTCGAGGGAGATGGGATCTGCCCATACTCTACTGTGCTAACTCCACGGTTTATATTGTACAGGAGCTGTTACCAGAGCCCAGTATCCCCATGTCAATATTTTAAATCCTTTCTCTGCACTGAAAAGCTATTTTTAGTGGCAGGAAGACCCTGGCTGACAGCAGAATAGCTCACTTTGATTAGCTCTCAGTCGAACAGCCAGATTTGCTAAGCAGAGTTGTACTTTGTTCAAGGAGTCACAGACAAGAATTTTCCTGATGTGTTACCAGGCTGGTCAGAAAGGAACTGCAGGTGAAAACCCGTATGTTTCTGAGACTCATGGATTTACCTCCACTGCTTGGTTCAGTGCTTCTCTGCTCACTCTTTTCTCACAGCTCACACCTTTGCTCCAGCAGAATAACTTCCTGGCTCTGCAGCCGTGTGCTATTCAGCATGGGACCGTGGTCATCTGTTCTGCACCCCTCTCTCTGCACTCACTCGCCAATGCCGGCCATTGACCTGGGGACCTTTATCAATAATGTCTTGAGTGGTCTGGCAATATGAACCTACTGACTGCTGACTTTCCAAGGAAACCTGCAAGCAGCAGGTCTATGGGGAGGTGGCAGTGAACCAAGAGGGCCTCTCCCTTCCTCTTCTCCCTCACGCAAGCCCTGAGTTGTGGGACCAAATTGCCATCTACTTTGCTGTCCATCCTTGCTTACAGATCTCTTTCAGCATGACTTGCTTCTTAAATTCTTTTACATAACATAGTGGCACTTGAATTTATTCCTCTTTATCTCCTCACGTACAACCTCATTTTAGACTTTTCTGCCACCAGTTCTAAATTCTGAGCCTTCTCATCTACATTTCTTCCTTTCCTGGTTGGTTCAACCCTTAGTGCTTCAGGCACCTTTAAAAAAGAAGTCATTGATATGTTACAAGTTCACTTTATAACTAAGGTAATTAAAGCCTCCGTGGGTCCTGTTTCTATTCCATCCTCTGTGCTATGCCTGACCTTCTGCTTGCAGTCTTTCACCTGGTTTCCAGTCCATACATCAGTGGAAATAAATCCAAACTTCCCTACATTAATGCTTTGAGGAAGTTTCATGAGACACACAGACTTTTTGACATTCCCTGGGCCTGGATTAACCCTTCATGCAGCAGAAAACTGTTTCTTAGATTAGTTTACTGGATTGCTGGTCTTCCTCCTCTTGATCTTTGTTGATAGATGGACTTTGTGGTGGTTCTTTTTTTTTTCCTGCCAGATTTAGAGCTTGCTCCAGAGGAAGCCCAAGGTTTCAATTAATTTCCTCACCAGCTGGCTTCTGAACAATCAAAGCTTTAGCCAGGCATAACTAACTCACATATGACAAGGATGTCCTGGGCAAGCATTCCAGCAGAAAGTCTACCAAGTCACTCCCTCCCTAGCCCTCTCACCAGGACCCCAAGAAGTCAATACATTATGTGTTAGCCACCATGGCAGCAGCTATATAGGGATGTAAGAAGCTGACCTTCTTGCCTCCACTGGTGTCAGAAACAACGTAAGAAGTTTCTCTCCCACACACCGTATTCAACTCTCCGCTTCTTATCCCACTGGGAATGCAGGCACAGCACACGCCCCCACATGCATTGCAGTCAGTAAAACACACCAGGCAAGATGCTGTTACCTAGGCAATGGTTATCACAAGTCTCTGGAAAGGGAGTGGGGGGAGAGGTACAGGACAATGCAGGCTTAGGGAAGGAGAAAAGGAAGCCACCAGAAGAGATAAAACTGAGATATCAGGCTTGAAATGCCGTGATTCTGGCAGCTGTTGGTACTGGGAGATTAGGTATTAGACTTTTCTTTTTTTTTTAATGTTAAACACAACTCTGTGATGGACAGAAAGACTTTTGCTCTTTGATTCCTTACCAGCCTGAGAAATGCTGCCAGCTTGTAGGTTTGTGATCTAACCTTTGCAGAAGGGCAGGCTGTTGGTCAGACCCCCTATGGTGCCATGGCTGGCCAAGATTTTGGACCAAGGTTCATCCTTCACACAGCTGGACCCAACAACGTCCATAAGGAGATGTTCCCTGAAGTTTTTTTCGGCGTGGTATCCCATAGCAGAGGTGTCTCTTCTCTCTCTGCTCTTTACCCCAGACACAGGCTCTCTAAATTATCCCCCAAAGGGAGCAACAATGAGTTTATAACATAACCCACCTGAAACAGAAACTTACTGGAAGTAAACCCAGGGGTTGCAGGCTTTCACCTCCACACTGCCCACTGATATGTGTTTCCAGTGCAAGCTCCTCTCTCCGGTCGCTGGTGCCAGGCCTGAAGTTAGAAGAGTTGAGTCCAGGCATCAGTACATGGCTCACACAGGGATAACTGAAGTGCAGTGCTAATGAACACTTCTGTGAAGCCTCAAAGCCTTTCGGAAGCAAGATCTGAACAATTTTATGGCATGTTCTCATGCATGTAAACAGCATTCTGTACTGAAATCAGAAGGAAATAACCCCGCTCCAGCAAAACCACATGGCCAAGAATAAGACCAGCTGCAAACTCAAGTCCTGTGAAATGTTCTGTTACCTGATGTCACTTAATTCGCTTTTGCTGGGTGTGCACTTGACAATGTAATGTAAGCCAAAGAATTCCATAGTCCTGCTGTTGGATATGGGATGTAGCAAAACATCCCACATGCAATGTTAGCCCCTCCAGAAAACCCTGTTAGCTCCCCTTGACTCCTCACACTGTCACCACGGCCATGCTAGCAGTTAGTACTACGTGAAACCCCAGCAGAAGTTTACATTTGCAGGTCCAATGGGGTAAGGATGGAGGATTTCAGTCTCAGCAGGACTGCTTAAGTGTCCTGATGCACAGAGCTAGGTGGGCACGTGGAAGAAACAACATGATGAAATCTTTCCCCTTCCTCTTCAAGTACTGCAAGGAGTGCAGCTTATGAAAATAAAGGAAAGGAAAGGTTGGGAAGTGGGGGGAAACTATGCTCTGTGCTATTGCAGGTTTTGTCTTTAAATCAAAAGGAAGTTAAATTTGGAAAAGAGGACTTTAAAAAAAAAAAAAAGCACAAAACCACAAAACACACCACACACACACACACATAAAAAATGCCAATACCTCCCCTCCCCAGCAGCTTAAGTGTCACAGGGAGGGGATGGATTTTTCTTGCTTGCAGCATTTCCTGTGTCTGCCTCCCCACTGGGTCTTTATGGTTTTGTGAAAGGGAAAGGATGCTGTGTACAAAAGGGACCAAGCTGCTGGGGCGGAAAAGCAATTGGGGAGGACCAGGGAGAGGGAAAATTGAGAAGGGAATACAAAGGACACACAAACATCTCACATTAAGTAGAGGGGCTTGCAGCGTTTAAGCACTTAAGCCCCTTGTTGTATTCTTTATTCTTCCCCAAAATAAGGTTGTTGATTGGTGACCAAAATGACATTTTGATGGTTACCAAGGTGGTGGAGACAGGGAGGTGGGGAGGGAACTATACATTTTCTATGCATGGCTTGGAGGGATATCCAGCATGGCAGAAAAAGGGAGGCCTTGTTAGCACAGCAGTGAGGCCGTCCTTGTAATGGACAAACCAAACAAGAATCCTTGGCATGGCTCAGCACCGCCCGCACTTTGCTGTGCAGCAAGGCAGTAGTCCTCCATGTAACCTGGAGAAAGCACTGGGATCCCTCCTGGAGTTAAAGTGAGCACAGACCAACTCACAGCCTGAGAGATTTTGGGGGCAAGAGATTGCTCAAATTCAGGAGATCTGCTATAATCAGGGTCTACAGAATGGGGGTTCACCTCACCCTCTTTTAAACAGCATTGGTGGATGCAAAAGCAGTGGGACTGGAGTGCAGGGGTTGGATTTGTGGTATAAGACCTGAACGAGGCTTTTGACATATCCAGCAACCCCACCTTCCAAGGTGTCCAGAAGCCCCCAGATGCAAGTCCCATATGGCAGGCTGGGAAACTCCTACAAAATGGTGCTGGAAGAGGTTACCCTGTTAGTGCAATACGGCTCGCAGAGATATCTTGTTCCCAATGAAATCAGCAGCGTGGAGAACGGTCTCTGTGCTGAGTTTTGCTTCTAATCCATATCTCTTCCAAGGTTGGGTAGAGAACTTCGAACCTGTCTCACACCCCAGCACACCACAATTTGCCATGCCGACAAGGAACAGCAGTGCATGACTGCAGAAGCAAAATTATGTTTGGTTGGACATTCCTGTCCATCTTGGATTTTCTTGTTGGACATTTCTTTCAGGGAAATTTTTTGACTGTAGCTAATCTAGAGGAAAAATAGACCTTTCCGGTAAAGCTCTTGAACAGACCACTAGCAAAGGCCGTAAATTCCTGCCTAGAATATCATCCATTTCTCAGAGTTAAAAAGGCTTGCTAGAACATTTGCAGTCCCAAAAAGCATTTCCATACCATACCTTTTAGACAGATGTGATTTAAGAGTTTCTATTCTCTGTCATGAGTCACTTTGCAAAGAAAACTCTGGTGAAATATATACCTTCATTTCAGTTCTAGGTTTGGAGTCCAGATATCCTTATCTCCCTCTGCAGTCCATGGAAGATATAGCTCACTCAAAAGAAGGATACAGGTAACTGATCTTGTTTAGGCAGCAATGTTAAACATGTAGGTGGGGAGCATGCAGTCCTGGCTTGTCCATACAAGGATGTCCAGCTACCTCTGCTTGTGTTTAGCACATGTACAGTCAACCTCAAATTAATTGAGTCAAGGCCAGCTCATTAGATTGTGTTTTATAGTTGACTTCTTCATGTAATACAGTACGAAGCACCCAGGACAGGGCAGAAGAAACAGAAATGTACTCAAATTACTTATTCTAAAAGCTGCTCCACAGTCCCTAACCTTGATGCATGCCAGCTGACTTGACAAATCCTTGTATGTAACTATTACTCATACGAAGGCAACCCAGAAGTTGTCACCCCACCATTAACCCTGGACTGTGTGTTCTTTCCTTTGCTTGCAGAGCCTTTACAGAATAAGAAGATGCTGCATCTATTCAAACATCTCCAAAAAGTGCTGTGAATAAGCAACCTTCAGTCCTTGCAGAGGATTTTCAGAGAACGAGTCTTTAAAAGTGTAATTTATTGTAAGGGGTTTTGTGTCATAACTGATCATCTTTGCTGAGCACAGTCAAATGGAAAAGAAGAAGTTATGCAAATAGAAAAATGTCTCCAAAAATAAAGAAATAAATGACAAATAATAGCAGACAACGTAAGTGACCATGATTGGGCAAAGTATTACATGTAAAGGTTGGTGTCAGAAACGAAACCTCAGAAGACCAGAGGCAGGACACCTTACTGCCAACATCTGCCAGGGTCTCCAGACAATCCTGGAGTAGTTATAACAGCAAGACAGAGGAATATCAAACCTTTACAACAAGTAGGCCAAACTGTTATATTTCAAACTGATAGCAGCTGACAATTTGCAGACATAACAGTTAGATTAGTTACACCAGGAACATTTATCATAATCAACTGTGGAGTGTTAGCAGTTCTCCAGGAGGAGCAGAAAACATCAAAAGAAGGATGCTGTCTATTTTTTTAAGGATTTCCAGAAAACCAGATGCTAAGAAAAAAATAACATACCCAGACAGACAAACACAGAAGAAAGCACAGAAGCATTAAGATGGGATCCAAATATCAACTCCACCTCTCTTATCAAAACAGAGTCTCTTAAAACAGGGAGGCTACCACTTATCAGAAAGTCTCGACTATATCCATGACTAACATCCAACAACATCCCTTTTAGCCAAAGTCTATCTGGATGTGGGATGAACCTGTTCCTTACAGGTTAATGCTTTGTGAAAAATACTTACTAATTTCTGTTTGATCAAAAGAAACAAAACAAAACAGAGAAAATGTATTCCTTTTTTTTTTTCTCTCTTTCTTTTTAAAACTTGTTTTCCTTTTAATCAAAGACAAATAAGAAGATGCTGCCTTAAATACCAAAGGTTTGGCTGGAACTATTGGACCCTTGATATGTGAGAGGGGCTTCAACTTTTGTATCTCAAAGCCATGCTGCATGGTGACCCCAAAATATAAATTTACTTTCCACCACATACCAATCACATCCCCCTGCCAAGGAGAACACACCTTGCACACCTGGAGTCTCCAACCCTCCTGCTCCTATTCCTCTGGCCGAAATCTCAGCTCACTAAGAGGATTGAATCAATGTACACATCTCTTTTTGCTGATGTTGTTTTATCCCTTGCCTCTAGTGGGAATGTATTATCTTTATCTCTTCACAGAGCACTCAAGATGAGGGGAAAGCTGTTGAAAATAAATTAGACTAAAATAAACTCCAATTGGAAATGCTAAGTACTGCATGTTCCTGCTTTAGGAAAATGAAATACTTCATTCACATTCCCAAAACAGGACTTGGGACAATTTCAAGTGTTGTGACTTTTTTTAAATCCTCCCAAAATAGTAAGTGAGTGTTATAAATTCTTACTTTTCTCATATGATAAAGATTGCATTCATTATTGACATATAGCAAAGCTTTCTTCTCTAACTACGCATTTAATCAGAACTGGGCCTCATTAGCTAACACGTCTGCATATTGCATGCGATTTTAGTCAAGTACCTTTTTGGCTGGTCACTGATGACCACCTGAACACACCTCAGCTTTACTGAATAACATTAAGATTAAAATGATGGTGCAAGTTCCATACATTTAAAGGTGAATTCTGCTTTCTGCTAGAAGCTAGATCTGATCTAATTTGGAAGGGAATCTATGTATCAGACCCCAAGCCTTCCATTTGACCAGTCCTGCTAGATGCTTTAGCTAAAGGGATGGGGAGATGCTTACCAATATTAATGGTGTCTGCACCACCCTAGCAAACACAGCTCTGAGTCACCACCAGTGACTTAGCACCAAACATCTAATATGCTCACAGTGCAACCTCTGACTTTGCTGGTACCAAAGCTGTACTCAGGACTCTGAAGCAGGAATCCTCCAGAGATCTCTACAAGGACAGGCAGATAGATGGACAGAGCGGATTTGGGTACCCAGACGTGATGTGGACTCCACCTTCCTATGTATCTCCTTTGTGGTCCCAAATTTATTTTGGTTAGGGAGCTCCTGTTCCCAGTGCCTTTTTAAAAGGGACTATATCCATGTAGATGAATCTCAGGCAAAACAGTAAAGCACAAGAATATTTCATGCTGCCAAGTCCCTTACCTTGAGGCATAGCCTTCCAGAACCAGCCATAGGATTAGCAAAGGAAAAATCCATGTATATGAGGATAGAGGGTGAAGTCCTCTGGGAGTATATTAGTTCAAGAGAAGTCCCTCTCCCTTAACTCATATGCTGTTCTCTGTGTCCTTGTCCTGACTAAAAGGCCTGGGGATGACCAAGAGCTGCTGTTTCTTCTTAGAGCAGCCTGACACCTTGAAGCAGAAAGCTTTGAAAATTGAGCAGGGACATCCGTCACCTTTGAGGTTGCCTCTTAGGGGACACAGGCAGGGGGTGGGGAAATGAGAGAGCAGAAAGGACCCTGTGGCACAAAGACTCTTTGCCCCTTCCACCTTTTCCCTCTTCTTCCTAAGTCTCCTCTACTCCTTTCTCATAAGACATCATGGGGAAGGGTAACAGGGTCATTGTAGGTGGACCATGTCCAGCTCCATAGCTTGATAACATCTGTAGTAAGATAATGAATAATGGACACAGAGGGAATTACTGTTGAGATTTTGCTGTGTCACTCAGCATACTTGGAAGAAACTTAACGACAGGGCTGAAAACCTTGAGAAGATTAAATCATAATAAATAATGCTAAGAAAAGGAAGTCTGTAGCTGGTTTGGATCAGTTATGTTCTAGAGGCGATTTGTTAAAAAGAGCTGAAAAGGTTAATAAATGGTTATAATAAAGTCACTACTTATACCAACCCCTTAGGTTGCTTTGTTTAGATGTCCCCCGCCCAAACTTTAAAATGGTGATCAAGGTGATTGTCCAAAGCATAGACAAGGAAGAACACTGTAGGCAATACTGCAAAGTATTTATTTTCTGTCTCATCACACAGCTTTTGTTGTAGTACTCACAAGTTACTCCTGTCTGATACTCTTTTTGATAAGTTACATGCTCTGACCTTTGAGTTCCTGATAAGCCCCATTTGCTTCATTGATATCCAGGCAAACCTACCTAATTTTTCACTTTGGACCAGCTGACAGGTCCTGTTTAGTCTGTAGCTGGGGAGCACTCAAGGTTCTCAGACCTGTCAAGTCATATATTGAATAAGAGAGTCATACTGCTGACTCTCACCTTGTGTTACCCAGCAGCCCAGCTGGCGTATAACTCACTTCCAGCACTGTCCTGCCTCTGCACTGCAGCCATCCTGAGCCCTCGTCTGATGGTGCAGAGCAGGTGACAGCGCTGGGTGCTGCAGCTGATGCAATGCCACCTGGGAGGACATGGTGCTTGGAAGAGCCCTGCTAAACGGTCCCCCTTTCCCTGCTGCTGCTGAGATCAAGCCTCCTGCTCTGCATGGACAACTGTGGCCCTCTGTCTTGAGGGACAATACTGGGATGGGCAACAGGAACGACCAAACACTGTGGGCTTATAAATGCACACACTTTTTTTTTTCCTTATACCAGAAGCATGAAAAGCCACAGTGACCACTTCTGAGTTAGCATCCAACAGGTTGGCCAAAGATCCTCCCTTTTAGCTCCTCCATGCAGCAATGTTTGCTATACTCACATCTCCAACCCCTCCAAACAGCAGAGACAAGTCTGACAGTTCAGGGGTCTCCCTTCAGCACTCTGTCCCTGGTTATCCTTCTTTCAACCCTGTTTCTTCCCCTGGCAGCTCCTATCCAGCCCTTCTTAGCTTTCGTTCATAGTCATTCAGCATAACAATTTTTGATTTTGCTTACAGTGCTGAGATAGAACCATCTATAGCTTCACTATTTTTAATGGTGTTGTAGCCATGATGATCTAGAAAATCTAACTTCCTGGAAAGGTAGCTCAACTTCTGACCATGGGACACGAACTCTTCCTTACTACAAGCTTTTTCTCCCGTGGAATGTGTTGCCTTAGGTCAATGGAATAGCCTTACTTGGTATCAAGGCAAATCCTGAAGCCCTCAGTTAATTTTGAATCAGTCTTTATTCAAGTAGACTGGATTGTCTGCTTAAAAGAGACATGAAAAAGAATCTCCTAAACTCTAGGTTTTGCACCTCATTAGGAGTGCACACCAGAAGGAAAAAGAGACAAAAAAGGACAGTGAATCTCTATTTCCAAAGTAGCACTCAATACATTTAAACAGATTCATAGACAGCTCCAAAAACAAAGGGTTGATTAAATTAAATCAGATTAAATAAACAAAAGAAACAAAAGGAAAACACAGCTAAGAATTTGGCTCTGTGACTGGTACTATTAGTGGGGGAAAAACAGTTAATTTAAATTTTAAGAAGGATGTTATTTGTCAGGGTGGTTTCATTTGAACAGATCTATTTTGTCTGTGACACATTGCCAGATCTCCTCTTTGTGAAGCCAACAGGGAAAATCAGTTCTTTACCAGGCCTGTGCTATGGTGAGGTTGGAACGTATTGACATGAAGTTTTCCTATCAGAGAAAGCACTCTGGACAGTATTTATTTCTGTTTCTGTATGTAAAGAGTTTTGTATGTGGGCAGCCCACTGAAGCCTGCTTGAAGCCACTTGAATCTTGATGCCCAAGGGTGTCCATGCTGGGATGTCACAGGGGCAGGGATGTATGACTTACAGAACCAATTCCCCATCGGAGCTTTTACTGGTGCCAGTGAGTGTCAGGAGCCAGTCAGGGGTAAAGTGAAGCACCATCTGAGCTGGACAGATTCACCCAGGCTCATGATTCCTGTTTTTCTCAGCATCCCAGGTTTCTTAATGTAATTTCTTCATCTTCACATGGTGACTGTGGAGTGTTTCTTCTCTTTCCTCAATGGAAACAAGCGTCCAGCTGAGAGCCTTCATTACGGGATGTCCCTCCATGATGATTTCTGGTTTACAAGCCTGCCTTTTTCCCTTCAAACACTCAGCCTTGGGGAAATGTTACTAGTGGCCCATGCTATTCTTGCTCCAACTCATCAACATTAATTAAAGAGGAATGCACCAGCATTGATTAGGAAAACACTCACATTAGCTGCACAAATGAACACAAAATTAAAATCAGAATGGACAGCCCCATGGACCAGGATGCAGTAGTCACCACAGTGTTCAATTCTGAAAAGGGAACAATGAATACTCTTGATTATAAGCCACCCAAATATTATTTATAAGCAGCAAAATTAAAAGAAGACAGATTTTCTACAGAATTGTGTGCCTAATGTTTTGTAAACAATCATACCACAAGAGTCTCAGCTTCCTGAGATATACTAAGGACCTTCCCAAGTCCCAAGTCTGGCAATGCACCCACTTTGCAGATCCCAACACCTCTGGTCCTCCACAACCCTGAAACTCTCAAAATCCCTCCAGTTGTTCCTGATAACCCCTGAACTCCCATCCATACTATCTACAGCTCCCCTCACGTCCCCTCATTACCAGTTTAGCAAGAAGCAGAAGAGGCAGCAATGCCCTCAGGCTACACACACATTGAATGGTATACCACCAGGCCAAGAGGAACAGGTAATTCTGGTTTTAATGCTGAAACCCTGCCCTCCATAGGTCCACAAATGTAGTCTTCTGTACATTTCTGAAAACAAATTCTTGCGACTCTGAATCATTCTTTCAGTCTCATTGAAACTGGCAAATGGATGGAAACAGTATTAGGAGGGAGAGGCAGGACTGACAGCTAGGACAGAGGGACAGTTGCAGTGTGATCACGCTAAAAATGAGAATCAAGGTAAAGAACCATTGCTGCAATATATCAAAAGATTTATCTACCCGTCAGTCCATGTTTAAGTGCAGTTAAATGGTTTTTGATCAGTGCAATTTCCAGCAGGACTGTACAATGTGATAGCTGCAACTGTAGGCAATGAAAAGCAGTGCCTTGTGCAGCCCTCTCCGAGATATCTTGTTCCCAAGGATGGGAGATCTCAAGATCTCAAGATCTCTGCAGATCTCAAGGGTAAACAGGGATATAAGCAAAAGCAGCATTTCACAGCTTGAAATATCCCAGGTGGCTATCAGCTCTAGTTACCCAATAATAGCATTTTCTATGGTGTCATATGAAAGAAGCCACCCCAAGAGGTCACGCGCTGTCTGCTTTGGAGCCACTCATGGCTGAGGTCTCTGAGGTTCCGGATCCAGATAAGCATCTCATCAGGACTCCAGCAAACATCAAGGTGAAAACTCACCCTGATCATAGGTGTCAGTAACATAGGTAGCTCCATGATCGACCTCATGAAGTACAACAAGGCCAAATGCAAGGTCCTGTACCTGGGTCAGGACAATCCTCAGTATCAGTGCAGGCTAGGTTATGAATGGATTG
>VZTV01039287.1:18187-30001 GCA_013400875.1 Anhinga rufa | reverse complement strand
CTTCACATTTTTTTTTTCCCCTTGGTGATGCTGAGCGGTTGAAAGCTGAGTGAATGTCTGAATGTGTCAGAGGGTGCATCCCCGAGCCTGGCGAGGCAGCTGGGCACAGAGGGCCGATTCACGGCAGCGCCAGCTCCGACTCTGCTTTGTTAAAGTCCCTGGTGCTGATACGGAGGGAGGACAGAGTATTTTCTGTGAGGCAGGAGGGGCTGGCTCAGGCTCCTTCCATTCTCCAGCTGCACCACATCAAACTTCTTAATGTGCTAATAGAGATAGTCTAGCTACATGGCAGAAAAATGGGGAAAAATCCACATTTAAATCACTTACAGGCACATCTTGCAGCTTTTTGCAACTTCCCTGAGTCTGTTTCTCCCCAAAGTCTCCTGTCTCTGTCCAAGACAACGTGTCAGCTTTCCAGCCAGGCTTCCTCCTGTCCCACCCCTGCTGTGGGGGAAGATGAGCAACAGGGGGTAGACGTGTGGAGTGGCAGTCCAAAACTGGAGAGCTAGAAGGAGCTCATATAAGTCCTTTTGGGATGTGATGGTAAGAGAAGACTTGAACTAAAATGCCATGTTACTGAAAATAAAATATTTTCAGGTGAAAATAACTGAAGCAATTGCTTATGTATCATCCTCCCCAGAAGGATTTGCATCACACTGGTGGGTGTCTATATCTACTGTTTGCATGTGAGGTGAGACTTTGAAGCAGTGGGCTGCATCAGCCTGGGGAATACTCTTTCTTTTGGCTTAATTTGCGTGTTTTCTGGAGTAGGTCTGTCTCACTGTCATCTTTTGCTGTCTCCAGTTGTTTTTTTCTTTTGCCCGTTATTTCCTGATCCTGCAAAAGCTTAAGCATATCTCCGTTGTCAGGTACTGGAGTAGTTTTTGCCTGCAGTCAGGCACATGTGCCGGGGCTTTCAGGGTTAGGGCTGTAGGCTTCCCCTGCTTCCCTGGCAAGGCTGTTTTGTCGTGCACCCTTGTTAGTCATGCAGCTGGTTCATGTTTCCAGGTGCAATTTTAGTGTCTATAATGAGAAAATTGTCTTTGCAGTGCGTTTTCTTATGCTATCTGGCCATTTATCCGGATTATTTAGAAAGGGTTGTATTTGAGCATCAAAATCGCATGTTGTTTCTGCACTGATTGGGGGATTCTTGTGTGTGTGACAAATTATGACCTTGACAGTACTCAGTCAATTATCTGTTTTTTTATGCAGTTGGGTAGTTGTGCACATCAATTGGGTACACGGTGGTGTACCTAACTCTTAGGTTTAGAACATTATTGAAGTGTTAAATGAGAATCTATTTCCAAGGGCACTCTTTGTCATTAGGAATTGAGCCAGGCTTTGGTGCAGGAAAAGACATGGGCTAGCAGGAGGTCCTTTAACATCATCTTCAGGTTGACTCTGATGAACTTAATCCTTCTCCTATTTGAATCTTCCTCACAGTTACCAACTCGGCTTCTGCCGGTGAACTGAAAGCATCTGTGATGAAAGGCCACAAATATCCATTTGAATACTCTGCTTAGGGAGATGCTGTGCAGCTTTAGCACAGGTGATTTTTCATTTTCTATAGTTGCTTCGCTACAGGGAATAGAGACATTTTCTGGTGAGTGTTTCCTGATGGGAACCTCTTGGATTGCAATTGAATTCCAAAGGGGAGTTGGTGGGAGTGCCGCAGCGAGCACCAGGCACTGGGGGCCTGGTAGTGATCTTTGAAAATGAGTAAGGTCTGTGGGGCTGACGGTTCACCCAGCATGGACCTGGTACGGGGTCCATCCCTGCTCTAACCTGTTTCCTAATCCAACCACTGACAAATGGAAAATGTTACGGATCATTTCTTGCTCCCCAGCATTTGTCATATTGCAATAATGTGTGGAAAAATTCATCAAGAGCTGTTTGTATTCCTCAGCTGCCTTGTCCTTGGCTAAAACCTGTGTCTTACTGCTGCAAGTGTCTTGCTGCAAGCCAGTTTGCAGATGACTTGCTTTTCTTATCATTAGTGAGTGATGGGGAACCGCAGAAAGAGTTAAGACACAGGTCGGTTACAGCCTGTTGAAGGAAAGTTAAGGTCACTGATGGTTAGGTGAAACGCTTTGATATTCTTTTCTGATGCATTTCAAATTTTTTTCTTTTAAATCTGGAGAAATTGCTGACTTCAGATATCTTGCAGTTTGGAGACTTCCTTTTGGCTGGTTTTGGGAAGTTGTGATAAGTTCGTTCTTACTGATGTGACGGGATTCTCTCGGCTTCACGGGTCTAATAGGTGCTAAGGTACTTGACAGATTTCTCTCCTCCCACTTAGGCGAATTGAAATCCCATAACCAAATCAATCTTGTTCAGGCCCTCTCTTCAGGGAACTGTTTATTAATTCGAGCACACCAATTCAGGCAAAATCCTGAAGTAAAATAAAGCAAAGCTCTTAACCTTGCCCAGCCAAAGCCACAAGTGCCAGGCGCAGGACCACTGCTCCCCTCTGCTTGGTCTTCCCCAGCTCGGCTCAGCTCCCGTTTCAGAAAATGTCCGATTCTTCCTCTCAGACCCGGTAACTTAACAAGGCTGTGGACATGCACTTTGGACATACACACAAAACACAAAGCTAGTTGCGCTCACGCCTGCCACACTGGCTTTGCCAGTGGAAACCTTATTCCCTTCTTTTAGACTGTATCTCATGGTAGCTGTAGTGATTTTCTTTGCTTCCAAGTCTCAGACTCTCGTCTTTGTCATTCAGATATGTTGTTCTCTGTGTTTATGGAAAAGTTGTGAGATCGTGTAAGGTAAAATATCCACTGACAGGGAATTACTTGGAAAGCTTTCACGTTTAGGAGGGGGAAAGAACACCTGCTAATCTGCTCTCTTGTAAAGAAATAGTGAGTAGATGATCAAATAATTATTATTTTGAAAGTTAAGTTCTTTATTTTTGTTAATTTGTCCTACAAAGCCTTTCCTTCCGTTTTATAACTGAGCACAAACCATTCACGCTCGCTTTCCATAGTGGAAGTGCAAAAAAAAAAATCCACTCTAAATTGTACTGATATTGGAAGTACCGTATAAAGTCATACTTTTCTGTGCAGACATATACATGGCCATAATATCATTGTGGACGACCTTTTTTGAACTCTGGCCATTATTGTCAGGGCTTTTTGACAAATGTAATTTAAAAAGTATTTCTAGAAGTTTTGTTCTTGCATTTTTGTTTCCATTTTGTTTTGACAGTTAGTAAACATCACAGAAGAAGATCCAGTAAAGAGACAGATGCTGACTTAGTGGGTACACAGTTTGAATGACAAACCAAGATCAACAGATCATTATTTTTCGCAGCAAGCAGAGAAGAGCTGAGAGAAATGGCTGGTTTTAGTGCCAACCTGTGCTGACAGTAGCTCTTGCATTCCAGAATGCTGCACAACAGGGGAAGCTCTCTCTCGCACTATTTTCAGGTTTTGCTCTGTTTGATTGCAATTACTTTTTTTACACTCAGGCCACTACCAGTTTGCTCAAAGTACTGCCATTACAAAAAAGGGGCTGATAACCTCATCTGCTCCAATTTAAGTCAGAAATAATAAGTTGGTGCATGCTGTCAAACATTTATCTTCTGCATTTCTACCAACTTTTGGGCTTTATTCCCAGCTGCACTGAATTGATGCTTAGAGCAGGTCAGTTGAGCGTAGGCAACATGGTCTTCCACTCTCTTCTGACATCCTTTATTGCTGAACTAGCTTAACTCTAGACTAAATCTTGATGCAAGGCAAAGTACTCTGCTGTAGTTGAACATCATCTGATGTCTTCAGAAATCCCACTGCGTCCTCAGCTTCTTAAGGAAAAAAGTAGGTGATTCAGGACAGACTCATTCAGTGGTTGCGGAGAGCAGCTTTGGGGACTTTTCCCAACTTTCCAGTGGTTCAAGGGCGTATCAGATGTTTTCTGTTTACCATCTTGTTATATGTGTGGATACAGTGGTAGTGTAGTTCCCAATTCTTTGTGACTGTTAAATGGATTAAATTAGTAGGATGTGGAAATGCCAGATAATATTTATTTTATATTTCTGTGTTCAACTTCTGAGGTTTGAGTGGTAATTTGCTAGAGGGAAATACTTATTTCTATTTCACATTAATCATATGTTCACTGTCATCAAATATGTTCACATGAGTGTTTTTCACATCTCTTAGTCTGATTTTCTCTTCGACTTCGCTGAGCTTTACTGCTGATGAAACGGACGTACCGTCTCAATTGTAAAAACAGTTTTTCACTTAATTTGTCCAGGTAAGAACCGAAGAGTTTGCTCCAACCGCTGCTGCTGAGCCGCTGGGAAGGTGAAAGCTCTTTGAAAAAGCATAGTTACAACCCGCCAGTAACTCAGAGCAAAAAGAGCTTGGTTCTGCCTGTAAATATTTGTACTTCAGGAACTGCTTTATTGCTCTCCTGGATGGCAAACGGCTTGCCTGTAAGCTTTTTTTTTTACCCAGTAAGGGCTGTTTTACCTGACAGCACTTGTGAACTGCTCGTAAATACTCCAGCCACTCAGGATTGCTTAAGTTTTGGACATTCTAATAAAACAAGACTGGGGCTTCATAAACTCAGCACGTTTTTCTGAAACTGCTGCACTTCTACACAGCCGCTGTAGATCTGCCCAACACCTTTTCTGTCCTTGTCCTTAGAAGTTTTCTCTGTAAATGGCATGAGCACATAACAAAACATTGGTATTGGCCATGTTGCTGGAACCAACCTGGACTGTACGGACTGCTGGGCGTGCACCACCGTGCGTTCTTGGATGCTATGAACAGAGCGACTGTACTGCCCAGACAATGATCGCTGAAGTCATTTACTTATGGTAAGCAAAAGGATAGAGACTGATGTGTTATTTAAGAGAAAACGCGCAGAGGCCTGGTTTTCAGATGTAGGCAATAATTGTATTGGCAGGTGAGGGATTTGGGCCCGCAGATTGCCACGTTGGTCCATCGGATGATAATTCGATCGGTTAAATAGCAAGTTAAACCTGAGTGTTGGAGCGTGAAGCCTCTGCCTCTGGCAAACGGTGCTCCTGACACCTGTGGAATAAGGCATCTCCCACATAAGCGGCCGTGGGCTGGTGGAGGCTGCATCCATGCGAATCCAACTGATGCCACAAAAGGTCACAGTTTTTCCTCAGTCTCTTCTTGCTTTTATTCTTTGTACGTAAATGACATTTAATTCAATCATCATTAATATTTGGAATTAACCAGTAATTGGGAGAGCTAGTTAGGCGTGAAAGTTTAACACCAATCCCTCCTAAAGTGAATGAGCAGTCACTCACCCTCTGTCTTCTGTCCTTATGCCATTAGTCCTAGAAGATAATTTCTTCTAATAAATGGCTTTGAGGAGGAAAATGTGTTTACTGTGGTCTTGATACTGTAAGTGGCCAGGAGCGTGCAAGAAGATGGCCAGCCAAGATGATCTCCAATCATTGCTGCTGAATCACTGCAGTCATTTTCAGAAAGGTCAGTTAAAACCGGGAAAAATGAATTAAAAAATTAATTTCTTATTGTAGTTTAGATGACAGATTGCTGAAGATGTTTTGAAGAAGCCATAAATCTGGTACTGATACTTAAACCTTTGAACCGGATGGCTGGGTCACATCAATATAAATCAATGGCCAGCCGGGTAAATCATGAACATCAGAAGCCTCAGAACTGGGAGGTGAAACTTCCGAGCAGTGCTTGAACTGGGTGTGCTCACATCAAATCATCGCCAAAGTTAGAGACACGAGGTTACAGGGCAGCATGCTGTGCCGTGACTCTAGCAGATGCATCGTTCTCTTTCAGTATAAAAAAAAGAAGTGACTCCTGGCTGCTGCCCGCCCTTCTTCGCTGAGATCAGCTGTCCCCAGGCTCAGCACTGACCCTCCTCACTTCGCTTGTAAATCTGCTCTTTTCCTCTGTGGTAGCATCTCCGAGCAGAACTGCATTTACTGAAAGTAAGGCATAAACAAACCAGTGTGTTCTCAGTGTCTTAGATATCGTGATTTCAGGCAACGACAGGAGAAGGGTGTAAGGAAGGCTGTTTTCCTGGTACATGTGAGAGGAGAGTAACTCTTGTCTGGTTTGTGAACCTCCACAGGGAATTTTCATGATAGATTGACAACCTGTGAAACCATGACGTTAGTATCAAATTATCCGTGTGATCTTCGTACATCTTTCCCACTACCTGCTGCTCGGATTTCGGCACGGATATAGCACGCAGTGTTTCTGCAGGTTGCTAGGGTTGGAAATGACTTTCTACAAGTAATCACAGTTCAAAACTTGCACGATGTTTTGAGAGCGCACAGAGTTATTTTTAATAATGAATATTTTTAAGACAATATAGTAGTTCAAAAGAGAAGTTGTTTTGTCACAGCTGAAATACTATAAAGTATGAAGAAAACTGGCCCTGGCTTTTGGAAGAAATTTTTTTCTTATTAAATATTGTAGGTTTCAAGATCAGAGGGGAGTCCTAATGCAAAATGAAGAGGTGACTTCAAAATGGTGTAGTAGGAAGGAGATGTTTTCTAGTCTTTTGATTATGGTGCTGATGTGAATAGAAACACCCAAATCTATTTTGACGTGATGATTGGAAACAAAGCCAACACAGTTTCCAGAAATGTCAATCATACCCGATGAAAATTTATTTCCCTCTGTCATAAAATTGTACCATCCTCTGAAATTAAAACCTTTTTTTTTTTTCCCTTTGGTTTGCTGGTATGTCAGGTAGAAGCACACGTTTAGCTGAATTTCAAGCAAGCTTTGTCTCTTTCAGTATTCAGTTGGAATTTCTATAGTATTAAGATGCACCAACAGTTTTGCAGTAAATCCTCATTGTAAATATGCATGCTAAAGAGGCTCAGCATGCACAGCTAGAGTCATTACTCGCGTAGCATATTTGTTTCCTATTTTTTTAACCTGCTCTGATTCAAATGTTACTCTGTTCTTCTTGCTGTTTAACTTGATTTTAGACAGTTTGAACAATATAGCCGAAGGCGCCTGATATAGCGCTGAGTTGAAACCATGTCTGGAATTTGTTAGAGGAAAACCCAGCTCGGTGCCTGCTCTTTAAAGGCAAAAAGTAGAGTACTATCTAAGAGTTTGCAAAAGTTTGCTTTAATCTCAGGTTAAGGAAAAGATGAGTAGTTCTGAAGCAAGCTAGCAGCCCTGGTGAAGGGTTCACCTCTGGCAGGATGATGTACCTGTTGGTGTTCCTCAGCCTTCAAACTCCTGTGGCGCTTCTGGGCCACTATAAGCGACACCGATGTGGGAAACGTAGATAGTGGCCTGTTTACACATAGCCAGGTTCCGGTTACAACCATGGATCAAAAATAACGGGGTCTTGAGATGGGCTTTTGTTGAGGAGATGCAATTCTGGTGAAAAGATGCAAAATAGGAGAGGGTCGTGCTGAGAAGTGAGGTTTGTGGGGAAACCAACACTGATGACAGGAGAAGGGCAGACTTGAATTCCATCTGCCATAGTATTGCTGAGGAGGTGAGGATAATCTTTAAAGGGTTTCCTCATATTAACAGCTAAGAAAAGGGTTTTTAATAAGAAATGGCACCTCCTGCAGTTCCTTAGGAACGATGGAAAAAGTTCATGTGTGAACGGCACCATGTACAAATCCATGATAAGAAATGCTCTATTTTTGCTCCCATCAAGCTGTACACCTTCTACTTCAATATTTTGCTTTACTAGATTTGTGCTGGTGATGGACACCATAAAATGCATTTTCCTCATTCCCCAGCAAGAGATTTCTTTCCTTCAATAGCTTGTATTTCTCTTTTGGTTTTATTGAAGCTTTCCTCTAAGTGTTTTGAATTTATTTGTTCCTTAGCATGTTCTCCTTCCAGGACAAGACATATGACTGGTAGGGACCAGCCAGATTACTCAATCTATTTTCCTATAAGCAGTGAGGGAAGAAAGAAATTAAGAAATCATTCTCCAAGTTTTCCCCATCTTATGCTGTGAGGGGAGATCTGTTTTTCTGTGTAGCAGGGTGGTCATCAGTATTTTCAGTACTCAAGACCCGAGTAACAATAATAGCACTGTTTTTCTAATGATTAGTTTTCTCATGCAGTGCTTATTTAAAAAAAAAAAGTTCTTTTTCCAGGCAGACTCAAACTATAAACATAGTAGCTGTGCTTTTGCACAGGTCAGGTGGATGTCAAATAAGGTGGCAATGAAATAACAAAGTGCTTTAGAAGAAATGAATGCAGCTCCCAGTGAGACAGAGCACAGTGAGGAGGAGAAATTGGTTGGGAGCATCTAGAAAAATCTGAACGTACAAACAGCTGAATGCAGTAATGTTCCTAAAGAATTGCTTATCAGCTTGGTGAGTTCTGGTGTTTTGTTCAGACAAGTTGTAAGTTGGAGAAGGAAATTGGGACATTAGGGAGAAGTAAATTGGCAATTCCTGTGACTGTCAGAATAATAATGGGACAGATGCCCAAATCTGTCTCTGAAGTACTTGAATAGACCCTCTCCAGGTCCTGTCTTAGCTCATAAAAAGGCGTGGAGGGGTTCTCTGCTCAGTGCTGGGCAAGGGAAACAAATGCAGGTGGGATTTTTAAAGGCACGTGTAGAAGATTCCCACTTTATAATTTCTGATGGCCATTTATGGCTTTGAAATTTGTTGTCCCAAATCAGTAATGGCAAGGTAATAAGTCTGATGCCATGAGCCAGACCCTGAATAGCTCCAAGTCAGCATGGCTCCATTGAATTCAAGGACTGCAGCAGCTTTCCTGCCATTCTTGGATGCAGAGGAACATTGACAGGTTGCCTTAATCCTCCACAGTATTTCAAGGGTTAATTCTGTTGAAAGTACTAGTGTGTTAAACGTTTGCTGACATTTAATTGAAACAAAGCCTGTGAAATGGGAAAACAAGATAGCAGGAGATTTCCTAAATCAGAATGCATCTAGGTTGGGGAGTACTTAATTTCTATATTGGGAATTGCAACTTTGACCCTAGAGCTGAGTTAAGCTTTGCTTCTTATTTATATTAGAATGAATCAGTTTCTAATTCTGTAGATTTTAAGTCCGTTACTTTTCAGGTGAAGGGGTTTTTTGGTTAGGTTTGGGGTTTTTTGGGGGGGTGTTGGGTTTTGTTTTGTTTTTTAAAGAATAAGGAATTCTGGGGGAATATTTCACTATAATTTTTTTTTCATTACTTGTTCTGCTTCCCTAATGTTACTCTAAATATAGTTCCTACGCATTTGTAAATAAACACATTTTCTCCTGCAAGACGTCCCTATTACTGCTCAAATGTCTCAGTATAAATTTTGATACGTGCTGCACTCAAGTCAAAAAGCGTCATAAATATTTTTTCTCCCAACAATTACCAAAGGTTGCTCAGAGAGCAAAGGCATTATTTAATGTTTTAGAACCATTCAAGAGAAAGTGCAGTCATTGCTTTTGAAATTGTCTGATGCTGCCTTTGCCTCCAGCCAAACAAACAAAAAAAAGATTTCGTTTTCCTCGCAGAAGGATGCTCTCATCGGCTGTTACCACTTCACTGTTGACATTGTACCTTCATATTACTCTTAGTTCAAGGATCATAAACTTCGTCAGGTTGATTACTCCCCAATTAATCTCAAATGGATTTCACTGTCTAATCTAGTTACTGGTATTTCTGTCGTACACTGCTGTATACCTCTTGTAAGACTTCCAGCAACCCTGGTACTGGTGGTGTAAGCCCTTGATTCGGAGGGAGCTCCGCATGGCATTTTTAAATGTCAAAAATGACACCGGGTTGTTTCAGCCTGGACTGTCTTGGACTAGCCTGTAACTGGGACAGCCACAGAGACCTAGTCTAGGTGATGGCTCGTCTGAGTCATTACATGTTGCTCATGCACATGTTATGGGGCAGTAACTTTCTGTGCTGTCAGTCACTAACTTCTGTTGTTACCAAAAAAAAGGAGAGGGAAAAAAAAAAGGCAAGCAACCTCTTACTCTAATTAATAGGGTCATGAAATTCTGAGGCATGCCAGGTTGCCTCAGCGGAAGATCCAGGTAGCAGCAGTAGGACTGCAAATATTTATTATTGTAAAGGATGAGAATATTTTAAATACAACTTCAGGACTAACAGGTGAACAACTAGCATCAGAGTGCAGCAGAGACCTGCTTAATTTACAGGGTTCTCTCGTTACTGGTACTTCATGCAAGCTGCTCTGAGAAGCTCACTACAATTGGGAATCAAGGAGAATTATCCTTTTTACTTTTTTAAATGAAAAATACATTAACTTGTGTTTCCATCTTCACTTAATTTCTGTTTCTGCTTGCTAGAGCAAATCTGTAGCTAAGCCATTGGTCAATTTTTCTTCAATTAATATCTTTAATTACGTTGTAATTTCATCCTTGTCAGTCAGAAGCCTGTCATTAGAGTTGAGTTCTCTTTAACAACCACTGTGTCTGGATTTTTTTTTCTTCACATGCCACAAGACACTCAGGAGGAGGAAAAAAAAAATAAATTAAAAATTTTAACTACTTTCCTGTATAGTTATTGAAGCATTGTGTGGTGGCCGCACAGGCTGCCGTGCCCGCGCAGTGCTGCAGTTTGCGAGTTAGGTATGAATTGAGTCCCTCTTGTTTGATACTTTGCAAAGTCCAGCTGCCTGTTGCAGTTATCTGAGGGTAGATGGGAGTACTATACGATCATTATTTTCCTTAGAACAAAACTCCTTTGACTGTGCTAAATCAAAGCTTTCTCTAGTTGGTTGCCTGCCAGTCTCGTGCGCCAGCAAATATTTTGGATCGAGTTATTCCATCATTGAGTTTGGGTGTTCTGGCTGTGCGCTCCTCCCTGTCCCCTCGGACCCTGACTGCACCTCCCCGTGCTGACACCCCTCAAATTCCTAGTGTCAACTGGCCCTGCCTGCCAGGTTGTCCGATAGATGACTGGGGCCAAGTTAAACTTGGGATGATGGTCAGAAACGGGCTGTTCCGTCTTTGGATTTGAGATGGGTCGTTTGTGCTGGCTGCACTGGCTAAACGTGCTCTGGGAAGGCTTAGGAGCGGTGAGATCTCAGCTTTTTGAATAATTTAAAAGGCAGCTCATCTATTTGTTTAGAGACCCCTCATACTAGGTTCAAACTTGCTTGTCTCCTTGGTACAGTAACAGTTGGATGGCTTAATGAATTATTCATGTCACTTTGTGTAGGGTCTTGATTTTCTTTTGAAGGTTATCAGTACGATTAGCGCTGCCAATTGGTACTGCTTAGCTTAGGAGCTGTGATGAGGCAAGAGCCTAAAATACATCTAGAAATTACAAAAGCACGTTTTCACATGCTATTGTAATAAAAAATATATTCAGAATTAGGTTAAAAAGGAGAAAACTGAGATAGCGATTTACTACATAGCAACACATGGTTTCAGAAAGAATTCTTGGAATTATGTTATGCAAGTGTGTCACCGCTGTGAGCAGCTATGCTTCAGCAATACTTTTATTCTTGTTGCTGAAGACATCAGGCCGTTAGTAAAAAAAAAAAACAACCAACAAATAAAGCAAAAAATGCTATATGATTTTGTCCCCCCCAAATACCTCATGCTGTGTGTGCCCCCTTCCTAACCATTTGGAATTTTATTTGATATTCAGCAAAAGCTAAAGGGTTTTAGCTTAGCTCAGTGTTATGGTTTCAGCTGGGATAGAGTTACTTTTCTTCACTGTAGCTGGTGCAGGGCTGTGTTTTGGACTTAGGATGAGAAAAACACCGATAACACACTGATGGTTTGGTTGTTGCTGGGCAGTGCTGAACTAGTCAAGGACTTTTCCAGCCTCCCATGCTCTGCTGGGGGCACAAGGAGCCGGGAAGGGAGGGGGCACAGCT
>VZTV01039287.1:0-18105 GCA_013400875.1 Anhinga rufa | reverse complement strand
TTTTTTTATTCTAATTAGTAAACTGTTCTTATCTCAACCCACAAGTTCTCTTGCTTTTGCTCTCCCGATGCTCTCCCCCATCCCACAAGGGTGGGGGCAGTGAGCGAGCGGCTGCGTGGTTGCCGGTTTAGTGCCGGTGCTTAGTTGCTGGCTGGGGCTAAACCACGACACTCAGTTTAGCTGGCAGGAGATGTTTAAGCTCGATAGCCGGGTGTTAAGCCCTGACAGTGGAGGCAACGTGTTGACCATCAGTCGTTCAGTTGCCTGTGCAGGACTTCCACTGGAGAGAGCTGGGTACGTAAACGTGCTTTGAGGGGCAGGGAGCCTTGTGAGAATCAGCCTGCTTAGTATGGCTGTTCTCGCATGTCAGACTGATAGGATAAAAAGAGGTGGCAGAAAAATAATTGCATTCTCTTTACTATTGAAAGAGCACTTCAAGTCACCAATAGTTTTACTGGCTTAATTACTTTGCAATGACAATATTCAGTGCCGTTGATTTGAGTTTTGTGATAGCAGTTACACAGACTTATTAAAGAGGGAGGTGAAGTGATTAGTGAGCGGGATGGGTGTGCTGGGGATGGGGGGGGCCTGAAGGAGGCCAGAGCTGAGTTTTTGGTTCCTGCTTGTTCCTCTCATGGTTTCAGTCCCATGGTGGTGGCTTCAGCACCTTGAAGTCTTCTGAAAATATATCCATTTATTTAGCATTAAATTTTATGTAGAAAAAAAAAATTACCACTTGAGTGAATAGAAAAAAATGAAAGAAAAACCATAATTTAGCAACATTTTTAAACTTTGCTGTTTCAAACCTCTTCTATATAGTTTGTAGAAGGTGGTCATGAAACTCCTGTTCTTGTTTCTTGGCCGAATTCTCTGAACTCAAAGCTAAAACCCAAGGTTTGTGTTCAGCTTAACAAATAGTTTTGCCTTTGCTAGTTTTACAGTTGTATGTAGAAAAATGAATTTAAATGAAGAACAACAATTTAAAAAGGCTGTGGTCAGAATTTTGTTCCCGTGGGCTCAGGGGTGCTGTCTCTGCTTGTACTTCAGACATTGCCTCCGCTGCTGGAGAAGAGTCGGGAGGAAGATGTCTTCTCTCCTTGTGGTGCTGCTGACGGTCGCAGTGGAGAAGCCTGCTCCTGGGACGGAGAGGGCTGGTTGCCCTCCGGCGCTGGGGCGGCCTGCTGTTTGGCCACTTGCGTGAATCCCATCGCAGCTTGATAGCCGTGTCGTGTGGCCTGTCACACCTACCGCGTGGTTCAGAAGAGACACGGCTCTCCTCTGGAGAAATCTCACTTCTCTGGCTGCTTACCATTGTGGAAGGAGCATCTGTCAGGCGCCACATTAATGTGGTTTAATAACGTTCTTTCTGAGCTTGGCTCGATACCACTTGAAATCCGAAAGGCGCTCCACACATTTGAAGCCATATAAATCTGTGTGTGTGTACATAACGCATCTGAAGCTATCAGGTAGGTGATAACGTATGCTCTGCGTTCGGGGCTGCAGAGCATTAGCTGACATCTTTTTAACTTGATAGTAAAGTGAATTTGGATTAACCACTAATTCTGAAGTGACTGAAATATTCTTTCTGGTGACAGCACTTTTAGTCTTCTTAGAGTAAAACATTTACCCCATGCAGTAAGATACCGTGCCAGACAGCACAAGAAAAGGTGCACGAATCTGAGCAACAGCACTGCAGTAAAGCTGTCTTCATGGCTGGTTTGTATTGTTGTAGCTACTGGGGCATGTTACTAGCCCTGTACGTTATCTAATTTGCATTAGTGATAAATGTATGTATGGCTGTGTATAGGTCAGTACAGTATGTGTTCTGTGCAAATGTTTTTCTGTGGTCTGCTATTTGCAAACATGAAAGATCTTTAGATCTAGCAGGCAATAAAATATATAATCCAGGGAGAAGTAAACACGATGCAATGCAAATATTGGGGCCAGCAAATTTATAATAAGGATCTATAGGGTAGGCAAAGATTGATGAATGAATTAACCATCTCGTGCTTTTGCATGCAAAATGAACACAGTGTCCTAAGAGACTTTCAAAGGCGACAGTCGTGTTTCATGGAGGAAAGTTAATGTTTTCATGTTGCTGGGTTTATCCTCCAGCGGTTTGCATTGTTTAGAGGGAGAACAGCCATGCTGCATCGTATGTAAACATGTGACATCAGAATTAATTTATCATGTTATGCTTACAAGTTTGTGAAACAAGGCCAGATTCAAATTTTCTTTATATTAGTACTTGTTTGTTGAGTCAGGCCCTACATTTTTCCCTGATCATTTTAAAGGCTTCTGTCAATAGAAACGTAATCAACATTTTAGAGTAACCTATTGGTAAGGGCAAAGTAGTCATAAATAGCTGTCAGAACAGGAATTATATTGACACTAGACTTTTGAATACTTTTAAAATTCGAGTGCCTCTTTTGTGGCAATATAAAAAAAGCATTGCTTTTTAGAGAGTTACTCGTTGACCCAAAATCTCAGTGTCCTCCTTGACCCAAAATCTCAGTGGAGCGTAGAATTCTGATTTTAAATCTAAACTGTTGTGGTTTTTCCCTTTTAGAGCTGCAAGACAGTGTGGTCCAGAGCAGCTAGGCATGTTCAGTTACCTTCCACAGGGTAAGTCTATCTGTCTGCAAAGCATTGAAATGGTTTGCCTTGTCTTGACGCACCAAGACCCTGTATGTCCTGTAAGTCATTGCCAAGAGTGTGTAGCGGCGCTGCCAGCTGAGGGTGCCGAGGCGGTGTTTCTCGGTGCTGTGGGGTATGCCTATGTCTGTCTTAACCAGCAAAACCAGCTGAGATGATCTGTGCCAGGGTAAAGCCTGATACTTGATACTCTTCTATTATAAAATTGTGAGTTGCACAGTGTGTCTTACCAGGCTATACCTTTCTGTCTTGTCTGCCTTGTAATCACATATTATTCTCTCTGAAACTGTTTTCTCATAAAGCGGGAAGGCTTTTATTCAGCTGCATTTTGTTAAACTGTGTATAGAACCCAGGTACAGCCGTGGTCTGTGCATTTTCAGTTGTTGTTTCTTATTTCTTTCTGTGAGTCTCAAGGCCTGTTTGGGAGATCTGTGGTGTGGGATGGTATCATGCCAATAATGAAATGCTGGGGTCAAAATGAAAGGCAGTCATTCCAAAACATTTTTATTTTTAGATCCTCCTTTTCTTACTCTTGGATGCTGTTTTCCTCTGCCCTCCTTCAGCGTGATTGCTTGCCAAGCCGTGTGAGGCAACTTAAAACTGACATCCAACCACAGCTTGAAATGTGCCTTGAAATCTGTTTTAATTAGATATGAGCCATAATAATTTAATTACAGATCCACCCACTAAATTGTCTGTTTTGAATGGTAGCAGCCACATTGTGTACAGAAACAAAAATGTTTGGAGTAGATACCTCACTGATTTCTATCAAGGGCATTCAAGCTTGGAACAAAGTACCAGAGTGCTGTGATTGTTTAACCTCTAGCTTGCTAATTACCCATGTTACTTGTAAAATCTGCCAGATTTATCTAGATGTAAGTCAGCTCTGGCTTAACTGCTTGCTCCTGGGGGATGAGATGCCTGGCTCATCTTGCACTGAGGAAGCACCTGAGTGCAGGGTCACGCCTGTACTGCTAGTAAGGAGCATACGGCCAGCAACAGGTGACTGGAGCTTGAGAAGTGTCTCGTTGCTTTGTGGACAGACTTTTCAAATAATTATTTCCCCATAAATTTGAATTCAATATGTATTGCGCACTTCAGATGGAATTCTATCCTTCAGCGTAGCTATATATCGCAGGCTGTTGTCTGCGAGGAGTCACTGCAGGGGAATGGTGTCTAGGTATTGAGGCATCTGGTAACAAGTATGAGTTATTGCTGTTTAAATTTGCAATTGACAGAAAGACTGATAGAGTAATTATTACATCTTCATCCATATTTAACATGTAGAGTAGGCTAAATCATTTGATAACCTGGGATTGTTCAGTGATGTGTGTTGTAACACAGCAGGAGGGGCATCAAGGCATGAAGGCTGTAGCTGAGGAGCAGAGACTATCTGAAGAACCATCAGCTGCAGAGGTAGGAGCAGACGAGTCGGTTAATGGAAACTTCTTGTGCGGTTCTGTGGCAGAACACCACTTGGAACCCTCCGACTGATTGAGTCAATCCATCAGTCTGTCTGTCTGCCATGGATACAAACAGGGGTTGTTAGCGTGAGAGCAGTGAAATTGCCTTGGGGGAAAATACCTGCAAATACTCCAGAGCTACTGCATGAACACACCTGAAATACGCAGTACTGGTCAAATGGAAATCTTCGTTTCATTCATTCTGAATTATCTAAAATATGTCTTTAGGTACATTCTTGAAGGCCTTTGTATGTTTTAGTTAGAATGTCTGAAGAAATACTGCTGTAGAAAATCTTGTGGCTGACAGCACGAATTTTCCATGGTTATTGTGGCTCCTACCCACCTTCTCTTGCGCATTATGGTGTAATGTTTCCTTTCACTTTGCTAACATGCAGATTAAAGGGTAGCCCTTTGACTTGGAATGTCTTGTATCTTCATGTTCCCAGATGAATAATTTTCACTTTGGTGATTTCTACTTATGTCTAAATCCTTGAGGTGTTTGATGGATATTTTTTCCAAAACTGTTGGACAGTTATTCTGATGCAATCCTGTTAATGGAACCTTCTTAGTGGGTAGCAGTTCAAGATGGAAAGCTTTCAAATCTAAATTAATTCTGCTCTTGTTATCAGTGGTATAAATTCACATTTATATCAGTGAAGTGACGTTGTGAAACCTGAGGGATGGGAGTATACCTCCATGTAGGCAGGGACTAGAAGGCAGCTGGCGTGCTGTGACATAAGCCAGAGTACGAACAAAAACTTAGTCGTGTGTTCAGAAAACTTAAAAGCAAAACATTGTTGAAACCTCTCTGTAGAAGAGGGGCTGTGGGACTTGGAGAGAGAGCCTGTGGGTGGGGAATCAGGGAGGCGCATGTTGCCGCGGCTTGGACAGCCCTTTGCTCTGCGATAACAGCTGATACCAGTTCTAGGTCGTTAACCCTCCTCTGGAAGACTTCTCATGTGCTTGGGGATAAAAGGCTGTTTTCTTCTGTCTTTGGCTCTGCCAGATAGCTGCAGAGGAAGATGTTTTCCATTGTTTCAAATGGTAGTTATCAAGAAACGATTTGGCGTTGTAATCATTATTTTATGAACAAATGTTCTTATTAAAAGCTCATTGCAAGTCAGCAGGCACCATTGTGATTGAAGGCCTAATCTTTTAAAAATTAATTTGGCCATCACCTGTTGCAGGATTGGACTGAACTGCTTGTATTGGCTGCCTCTGAAGGAGAAGGATGAGGGATAACACTTGTCAGGTGCTTCTCTGTTTCCTTGGCTACAAGATAATTTAAATGCCATCTATTTTATTGGCATTAATGAAAATCTTCTGTGATACACATCTTTGCATGATACACAGTGATTTCATTTGAGTCATGGGCTGTGTTAAAACATTAGCTGTAGGGATGTAGTATTTTGGGTACCAATCCAATCACCTCTCCAAAAGGGTGAAAATGGCTTAGGAAGACAGAAATATTAATAATGTGTATTTCTGTCTATTAAATATTCTCAAATGGCATATTTTATTGTTGGAAACTTTCCTTCCATGACACTAATATGGCACCAAGAAATTTTTTTCCCCAAAAACTCAAGTATATGTTTCTTAGCAAACATCTATAATTAGGTCAGAATTTTATAAAAGCCTTTCTATTTGCATAGAATAGCATGAATTTTGCATTCTTCTATCAAATGAAACATAGCAAAGGAGCAAATAATTTATTCATGCAAAACCAACCCGCATGAATCATTTATTTACATCTTCTGGTAATTTCACAAGCTCACTTTTTATGCATCAAGCTGCAAATTAATTAAATTTTTCTAGGAGTTGATTTTGTCCAGAAAAAAAGTAATAATCACATAAATAGCTTCCCCTGTATGGAAAATCATCATGTGAACTTGGGCAAAAAGGGTGGGTTTTTTTGTTGTTTTGTTGTTTTTGTTTGGTTTGGTTGTGTTTTTAATTAAGTAACTATCTGAAAGAACAGTTGTGAGGGATACAGTTTTCACTGTCTTAAACCTTCAGAAAATATCATTAACAAAGAAGAATTTTGTGTTCAACCCTATCAAGTTAATCCATGAATTCAGAGCAACTCCCTTGAGTTCTTTGGAGTTTTCATCAGTGTAAATAAAACTAGACCTGATGTAAGGGCTTTAATCTGCAAGTGCATGTAGAAGTAAATGAGAAATGTACTGACTTGCTTGAGTTGTGCTCCATTTCCAGCATCAAAATTTAATGGAACAAATTCTGCTCATGCTGAGCCTGGTGACAAATGACCCATTGAGTTCTAAAAGTGCAGTATTTGGCACCATTTAAAATACACTCTTCTGGGTCGGTATGGTTCTGAATTAGATGCTGTTTACTGAAGCACCTTTGGAGATCAGGAATGCTTTTTGTATTTTGTTACTGTTATTGATCTTTTAGTTAGAGCTGAAAGAGGCTGTGGTGGAGTAGGGAACAAGTGCTGCTTGACACTAGGCTGAATGATAACCTACATACTCCCTGGCTACACTGATTATAATGTTCAGATAAGCACCAAATTTTGACCAACGTTTTATAGAATTTTACTTAATGTCTGATGTCAGGTTGATCTGTGAAATGTTTGAAAAATGCAGCATTAAACAAAACAGTGGTATACAGCTGCCATACTGTATTAAAGAAACATATAGAATCATCGAATTATTAAGGTTGGAAAAGACCTTGAGGATCATCAAGGCAAACCCCCAACCCAACACCCCCATGTATCCTAAACCATGTCCCCAAGTGCCACGTCCACGTTTTTTGAGCACCCCCAGGGATGGTGACTCCGCCACGTCTCTGGGCAGCCTGTGCCAGGGCCTGACCACCCTTTCAGTAAAGACATTTTTCCATCATCAAAACAGAATGACCATCGGAATCAATGCCAGTAACACATTCAGAACCTGATGGGATGCGGTACTGAGCAGCCTTCTGCAGCTGACCCTGCTTGGAGCAGGAGGGTTGGACTAGGTGGTCTCCAGAGGTCATCCTCCCTCCCCATCTCGGTGATGCTGTGGTGCTGTCAAATTATAAAGTGGAAGTGCCCAGTGAAACGACAGAAAGATGCTAGGCTATGTTGTAATTGAGAATTACTCAAGGCTATCCTTTTATCCTGTGCTAAAAGCTTCACAATTGCAGGAAGATTATCTTAATGAAGATGAAAAGTCATTATTGTGCTGCCACTTTTGCCACTACAGTCAAGGGCCTGTCAGGATCTCCATTACAACAAACATGGTTATAAAGGCTAATCTAACCTTACATGACAGGTATTTGCTTGGAATTAAAATCTAGTAGAGCAGTACAAAGTGGTTTTTGTTTTGTATTCTGGTTGACTTTTTTATTTTATTCTAGTGAATGGATAAGCTCTTAAGTCATTCACTGGTATTTTTATGTGAACTTAGTTCAGGCCACTTAAGCAAAACGCAACGCAGAATGATAGAAATTACAGAAGTTAGTGTTTGATTGATGCTTCATAGCTTGTATAGAAATAGGTTCTCTTAAAATGGTGTGTATTTATGTCACAAGAGTCACTGCCATAATTGCAATTACCATACTCTGTTGTCAGCGGGCTGGCAGACAAGCTGCATGCTAAATATGCCTGGTGATGAAATACGTTCTTGCTCACAGGGGAGGACATTCCTGGTACTGTGTAACTACAGCGTGGTGCAGAGTTTCCCTCTCCAGTCTGTCAGTTTAAGTGTCTCAATATCTAGGAAGTGTTAAAAAACCCCCAACGGTTCAAAATTTATCTTGAAGAAGATAGCTTTTGATCAAAAAAGTGTTCTATCTATAGTGTCCCGCCTGATTTTGTGTGTTTAGTAAGGGTTCAGTGCAGCTGACCAGCTCATCGTTGGTTTAATCCCTCGATCCTCCGGGAAGGTACTGCACCAGATGTACAGGAAGAGAACCTACGCTGGACGTGCAGGCAGGAGGGGAAGGGCTGGGGAGCAGCAGGCACCCAACACTCTCAAACCAGGAGAGCCCAACCTGCCTTTCACAACTGCTACATATTTTTAAAAATGTCATGTCCATTGGCCAGACGTGCTCTTTCGTCTTCTTTGTGAAGTGTTATTTTTTAAGAACAATTTAGATTTCAGCCCCTCTTGAATCTGTTTCTTTTCCAAATGTGCACAAAATTAAAAAAAATCTCCTGATGGACTGACACTTGCTAGTCCTAAGGTTTAAAGATTTTGCACTAATACAAAGATCAAGGTGTTTATTAAAGGTAATACTGTACAATCCAGTTGTTTGGTTTTATTTTTTAAATGCAAAATTATTTTCCTCACCACTGTCAGTTGGCACCAGAGGTTTGCGCTGTGAAGTAGAATTTTGGTTCTGGGCGATGATGAAGGTTCGTGGATCTGGCAGCATTGCTCCTGCTGTGTTGCACTCCCGTGTTTTAGGGTTCTGTACAAAGTATTTTTGTTCAGCACTTTGGCACACGGAGCAGTAGAGAAGAATTATTTTATATATTCTAGAGTTTGTCAAGCTTTTCTCATCTCTTTTTAGAGTTAGGACTGAGAACAGCTTCAATAACAACGTTTTCAACACTTCCCACTGCTGTTGGGCTCGAGGTGCTAAGCAAAGAGCCTTAGAGAGTGAGAGCATCTCCTGGCCAGCTGGGAGCCGCAAAATGAGCGGAAGAGAAATGGAAGGAAAGCTGGTTGGATCCCATCTCCGTCAGCCTGGAGGAGGGCTGCTCCGGGCGTTTTGGGAGGGAGCAGTGCTGGTTCTTCTGGAGTGGTGGAACAGCTCCCTGGGCAGGGCGCAGGAGCATGGGTTCGCAGACTGAAGGTTAGAGAAACGGGTTCCGATCTTGGCTTGATATCCTACCTTGCCGTGGCACCTGCGTTCTGGTGTGATTCCACAAGTGAAAAACTGCAACTGCATCCTTTTGGTGGGGTATGGCGACACTTGCAGTGTTTTCAGGGCTTTTTGCGTTCTGAAATGAGGCGAGTGGGTTGGAATACAGTTCCCTCCCAACGTGACAGCTTCAGAGTTCTAGTAAATATAGATGTTTTCTCCAAAAGAAAANGGGGGGATCTTTTGGGAACAGCTTCTCCTGACCTGTGTTGGAGCAGTATGGTCGTGGTCAGCAGGTTCAGCAGTGCATGCTTGGGGCTGCCAGGCCCGCTGGGGACATGTCCCCTCTGAAGGGCTTTGCTTCTGGCAGGCAGGGGATGATGGGAGGCAAACGGAACTTTCTTTAATGTTCTCCACGAGGTTAATGGCAAAATCTTTTCCTTGCTCTGGTGTCCTGACTGTTAGACCCTTGTACGTGGGTAAGGCAAACAGTCTGATATTGTTTATGGTGGTTAATTTGATTGGTAACAAAAGCGCTTTAAAGTTTATTGGACCTTCACAAGGCCTAGTTTCAAGGGTAATTAAACATCTCATTATATCTGGTAATGCTGATTGCATTTTTAATTTTATTTGTACACTGACATTTGCTCTGGCTAAAAATAGTCATTATAAATGGGACTGAAAGGGGGAACTAGAGATAGATACGTACAAACTTGTGAACTGTAAGTAAGGGAAGAGCGTGGAGATATCTGTCTCGGAAACGAAGCTACCTATAGTGATGGGCCTTTCTGTTAAGTTCAAAGTGTTGGTGGTTCAAAATAAAAAAAAAGGGCATTTAAAAATTTAATTAAACTGGTCCAAGCCATATTTAAATCCATCACCATGCCTCAAACTGACATCAGGAGGCTCTTCCTCCTCCTGGAAAGGTGGTGGTTGTGTTGTTGAAGGCTTTAAAGTTTTAGGTTTTACAAATATGACTGAGGTCTTGCGGATCTTACAGGTGAGACAAGGATTTCTGTTCCCATCTATATACTGCTGTAAAAGAAGAAAAAGCTGAGTTACTGATGCTTGGTAGACTTGCATTGAAATGGAAAAATTATTGAATTATATTTAAAAGCCACAAGGACAACATAAAACGGAAGAAAATGCAAGCTTGAAAATAATTTATTTGCTTTCTGAATAATTAAACAGTCAGCGTGAAGTACATGATAATACATGTCAGTCCTCAGCTTGCTGGCTATGCTAATTTATTCAGTGTATTATAGTTGGCAACTAATGTTCTTCTAACAATATGCCAATTAAATATTCTTGCATTTTATCAGTCATTTCCCTTAGTCAGTTTTCCTTGAAAAGAAGCCTTACAGTGCAGTCTTCGCAAGTACACCGGTAATCCACATGAGGTTCATATATGAATGCTAGCAGTTTGCTCTCTGGGATGGCTGGTGGAAACAGCTTCTGAAAGGTCAATATCGATAATTCACGGGGGAAATTGCATACAGCCCACGACATCGCCCAGCGTGTTCGTTTGCAAACATTTAACTTAGGTGCCTGTGCGGACACTCGTGCTTACCCTTTCCATGCATGCTTACACAGGTGCCAGGTGCCTTCGATTCATGGTCTTGTGTCTGTGTTTGCCAGTGAGTCTCAGTGAGTCTCTTCTTGCTTTTGGAGAAGTTATCCCCTCTTTTAACTTGAGACATTTTCAGATGACACAGATATGCCTTCTAATAGGTGTTTTGTAGATCAGTGTTAAGCTCTGCTGATATCTAGGGGCCAGTTAAAGCCTCTGATAAGTGGGAAAACTTTTTCTCCAAAGTCACCAACAATTAATTGGAAAATTAGAGCTGAAACGGGTTTCTTAATAAGGCAGCCTGTTGAAGTAACAGTTAGGTGGTTTTAATGATAGCTTTTGTGCCTTGACTTGCAAAATGATTCATCAATTGCCAGCAATATTCCTGAAGATGTTCCCGTTAGATTAACAATGTGGCTTGAAGTTGTATCAGCATACATGCTCTCAACCTCTCTCGAAAGAAAATAGCACGATTTCAGACTCCTATCATCCTCAGTGACCTTTGATTGTTGCAGCGGCAGTGCAAGAGGTATGCGTGGTTCCGCTTTGGCATAGTTCAACCTTTTGCATATATCAGGCACTCAGTTTAATAGCTTTATCTCAGCAACATCTTGAAAGTATAATGAAAAATGACTTTCTCTTGTTGCTGTTTGATAGCTTTGAAGCTTGCATTTTGAAGCTGTGTTGAATGTAATAGACTTTTCACTGCATAAACCTTAAGACAGGTCGCTCTTTCTCTGGGAAACAGAATTGGTTTGCATTAGTGCTGAGAGGTCCTGGCAGTCAACTCCCCCCTCTTCTGGAGTGATGGAGTGAAAGGTGGTCTCACGGGAGCAGGGGAATAATCTTAATTGACAGAAATCATTTGAGGTCCTGTCAACAGAATATTAGTCCTAATCTGCTTTTTCTGTTCCATTTAAGGATTTCTATTTCTTTTTAAGGATTAATGCAAATCACACATTATTACAGATTTTGTAGGTGGAGGCTAGTCCTTTTGATACATTAAGCAGTGTCAGATTTGCTCTTTCGCATAATCTTTAAGCTCCCGTCTATGGAACTATGTGAAACAGATTTAGGGAGCACGTTCAAATAAGTTTCAAAGTTCTTGCTCAACCAATTTCTAAAACGCGGTGTATTTCAATTGTAACTGGAAGCATGGTTCTCAATGGTAAGTCTCGCTAATCTTCTTAAATAACCTAATACTTAATATGATTGTGTTAAAGAAAACCAGGAAAGTCATCAGCAATTAAATAAGCTGAAATACGTAAAATAAGCTTTGTCCATAGAAGTCAATTAAAATGTCACTAGGAGAAAGAAAAATGCCACGCTGGAACTTGTATTATCTCAGCAAATCTAGTATTAGAAACATGAGCGATTGATCTGCTATCAAACATGTCCAAAATGACAGTTGAAATGATTGAAACACAGATGAGTTAAATAAGTGTTACCCTAGTAATTAACTGTCACTTCTCAACACAAAATCTAAGTAATGGAGCTCGTGAAGGACGTGAGAGTGTCACCAGTGGAACCAGGCAGCTCTCGCAGGTTTTGTGGGGTCATGACAGATCTCTGGGGAGCCTGTACTAAAAATGGGGCATCTTCGATGCTCAATATCTTACACTGTTGTGTACAGGATGAAGTACACCCTTGAATGGCTCCGGGCTATGTCCATCTCTAACACTCATTTTTATAGCTGTAACTTTGAAGCTGATGTGGACTTTAAAAAGACAAACAAACAAACAAAAATTAAAAAATACTTTTTCTCCGATTCTGAAAACTAAATTAATATTGAATAGCAATTAAAGATCTTTATATGTATGCAGAAGAACATCGTGAAGACATTTAAAGAACAAAAAACATCATCAAAAAGAGGGTAGCGTACTTGGTATCAACAATCTTGTTCAGTTAAGGAATGAGATCTCTTGGCTTTGTGCCAAGGCATACAGCATCATTTATTGCAGTAATTCAACCCAAAACTCGAAAAGCTAATTGTGCATCTTGGGCCTTGTGATTCACGGTTACACCGCTGCTTTTTAACGTGTTCTTCTTCTAAGGGGAAACACGCTGTCTGGTAACAAGGTCCTTTCACAGTTTGTTCCTTAAGCCAGCTGATGAAGGGGGAAGTAGATCGTACGTGTTCCCCAAGAAATATTCCCTATTCCTTTTATGGAAATTTAGAATACATGTAAGTAAATAAAGATGTACGTATGTCTGCTAGCTTAGCATTTAAGGCTTTGATCTTGGAGCTAATTTATGGGGAAACAGTGGAACGATGTGTAACTAAAGGCCTGATTGTTTTAATTGCTCTGCAGCGGTGACGCCTCGAGCTAGGGCCAGATAAATTCTGCCTCCCTCCAGTGCGTAAGAACTGTAGCAGTCGCAGCGCGCTGCTTTCTTGCTGTTAGTGCAGCAATTCTGCTTTTATTTCAAGGTTGCAAACACATGCTTAAGTATGTTACTTACGAGGGGTCTTAAGTTGTATCCAAATGCGTGAACTGTGCCTTACACCTGCATGTATTACCGAACTGTTCAGGCTTTGGTCATCAAATCCATTGCACATGATACCTAAAAAGCTAACGTACGACTGCTTTGCATTGTTAACTAGAGGAAAAGAAGTCATGTTCAGGGAGGATTTTTGAGGAAACGGAGACATTATGCTGCTTTGGTACTAATTTGTTGAGCCACAGTTTGTAGCATGTTAGTGTGAGGGTAGAATTTGGGAAGGAAAATCGAAGTGCTCTGTAAAACAAGTTAAGACTAATTTCTTACTCTGAATTGGAATAACGTACTTAATACTATATAAATATTTCTAACTAAAGGAAAGATTTTATGGAGCATTAAAAATTTATAGCACATCAACTGCCTTAAAAATGCATTTCCTTTCTTTCTACTCCTGTGCATTTTAGTGAGCTTGTCATCGACTGTGACTGGTTTATTATGGCCCTCTTATTTGTGAGCAGTCATTACAAATACCCTTAAGTTTAAGTGAATGCATTTGTGGTGGTTGCTGTGTGATGACTGTTTTACTCTGTAAATAGACTATAAATTATGTATGGAGAATTTATGAATTAATCTATAGTATATATCTCATACTCATAAATATTGCACAGTACCTTGCAGCCTCTTTATAACTTGCTGGTGGAGATCTTTAAGTGCAAGGTTTTTCATGCTGTTCTCTTGTATCAGAAATAAGTAGTTTTGATTTCCTGCAGTACTATTTTCGTTCATCTTTCAGTATTGCACTTTGCCATGTGCAAAGCAAAATTGTCAAATGTGTATAATGGAGCAAGGGACGTGCCTTGCTTCACCCTTCTGTTTGGGAAGGGAGATAAATCATGAGTTTCATACCTGTGGAGCTATTTTTTTCTTTCACATGGGTCCTCTGAATAATATACGTTTTCCCCAGGCAGCTAATTATGGGGTGAGATTAATGTGGTAGCAGGTTGTAACCACAACTGAAGATGTCGGTAACTAGCTATTAAAACACTCGACGTGTCTGTTGAGTGCAGCGCTAAAACCTTCTGTTCAATGAAAATAAGACTTGGATGCAGTGGTATATGTGAAGGAGTATTACAGGTAGGTTGGTCATACTTTGAAAAAAACCCCACTAGCCAGTGTTTAGCTAGCCTCTGCATCAATTAATTTGCTCTTCAGTTAATTGGGCTAAGAGAGTTGTAGACTGTAACCTTTCAGGAAGCGATTTAGGAGAAATGAGTGACCTCCAGAATAAATTTCCATGCAATATTCAATGCAATATCTGCTGTGATAATGCCCTCTGTGAGTTACAGGTTTGTAATCATTGCTGAGGTGCAAGTCGGTAGCTGGGCTGGAAACTGTTGTTGTTCAAATGCCCTGAAAGAAAACACCAAGAAAATACTTTCCCTGTGATGTTTTCAGGTTCCTGTGATGTGATGCTGGTCCTGCCATCTGTTCTGTTGCAGAGCCGAGGCTCGGCTCGGGAGGTGGTACTGGCAGCGATTTGGTGATCGATACCTTGCACTCGGTACCTTCTGCTGCAGCAAGTTGAGGCTCAGAGAGCTGGGGAAGTAGGTGCGACGCCTCCCTTGAAACAGAAGAATTGAAAGAGCTTTGTGAAAATTTGTGGAAGAGCCAAGAATAGAATGTTAGTTTGACACCTAGCCCTGTGCTTTGGCTAAAAGGTGAAGCTTCCACTCAGAATATTGCAATTCGCAAGCTCCACCACTGAGGTTTTTTTAGTAAGACTTCCTCTCATACACCTTCAGTAAGACTATTTTAATTAGAGGAAAATATTGAATAAATATGCTCATAGAAATACATTCTATTCAAAACTGAAGGAAAATATTGGAATAATCCACTTCCTTGTCATTTGTGGTATTCAGCCCCTTTATGAATCATTTTGGTGTCGCATCTTGGAAATGCCTTGTTCGTCCCTTTCTGTGCTCGTCCTTCTCCATCTGACAGACACCAGTATTCCCCCCTGCCCCGGTCTGTTCAGGATCACAGCTCATCACAGCACTGCATTCTGTACTCACGTATGACTGCAACCATCGATGGTGATAATAGCGACCTCGGATACTGGAGTGGGGAGTACCATGAAGTTGCCCATAAATAAGCCCAGTTCTCCAAATGAGACTGGTAGTTGTTCTGTGTTCTTCTTCCTGCTCCAAAGGCTGACTCAATGAAGGCAGCAGTGAAAAGTACATGGTTTATTGTAGAATTGCATGTTAATGGTGGTGCTTTGTGGTAACTTTATTTTCTGGTGAACTGTTGTTAGAAAAATAGTGGGTAGACCTCAATGCGCTTTCTTTGCTGCAAATACAGTAACTCTCTGGGTAGCTTCTGCGACTTCACAGAGTCAGTAAGGTTGGAAAAGACCTCTAAGGTCATCAAGTCCAACTGTCGTTCATCTGTCAGTGACAGCATCAATGACGTCAATTCATGCTCATGTCTGAGTAAAATCCAAACTATGTTTACAAATATGCAAAGGAAATAATTTATCGCACATGAAAGTATTGCATAGTGAGGTATGTCAGAAAAAATAACGAATTTGGGGAATGTGGAAAGAGCAAATATTTGAAGTAAAGCTAGAAGGGACTCAAGATACTCTCTGGCTTTTGCTGGGCGGGCATGCTTTGTTAAGGCTTCTTCAGCTGATCTGCCAGGATGGAAACTGGGACCAAAGGTATGTGGCTCTGCAAGAACATTTTACTTTGTTGGTATTGTCTCTTATTCATCTCAGCACCAGTACAAAAAATGAGTGATTTGGTGATATTCCTGTGATGGATGGTTAGAGCTCATCAGATGTGTTTCTCGCGCTCCATCTCTTCCTGACAACCTGTGTTTTCCTTTTGTTGGCTATGTAACCTCCAGCTTCGTGGGGCTTTCCCAATTTTTCATACTCCAGAATTTGTCATCAGTCTGACAGTTCTTAGTTAGAAGATATTTCCTTTACCCTGTGTAGCAAAAATGCCGTACACTCTGCAGGGTCGCTGCTGTGCCAGCTAGTCGGTGGAGTGGGAGCAGGGGTTGTGCAGAGCTCCGCAGAGCGGCTGCTGGGGAGCTGTGCTTGCAGGAGACAGGACGGGTCACCCCAGCACCCAGCAAGTGCAGGAGCTCTCCTGTGTGTCCGTACAAGAAACGGGGGGGGCATGAGGCATGCTTTTTGGGGGAGCCGTATACACGAGAACCGTAATGTGGATGTTGCTGTACTCTTCCCATCGTCACAGTAATGTACAAAATCCCTCCAGGGATGCATGTTGGGGTAAGAGTATTGATGCATGCTAGGTTATATATTCATGAGTATCACTGTAAAGATTTATCATACCCTTGACTACTCAGAAAGTTAGTTGTTGAAAACGGAGCAATTAGTAATAGCGTTGTTTTGGGGGGCGTTGTTTTGGGTTTTAGTTTTTGGTTTTGTTTGCAGCACTGGTAACTGAGCCGCTTAGAGGGATGCGGTTTGCTGACGGTGTTAGCAATGACTATGTATTCAAGCCTTATATACTTGCAGTATAGAATTTCCTGAACGTGTAGAATGGTGGGGTTTTCTTCTGGTAGACAGTATAATCTTTTGATTTTGGGACTTCTTTAAATCAAGCTCCTCATTCTGCAGTAACGCCTTGAATAGAGTGATTGTTCTTCACACTCTTTTCAATTCCAACTGCAAAATTGATCTTTAAGTAGTGCTTTTCTCAGTGTGGTGAATTAACCATTAGTGCATAATGGAGGAAAATGCTTCTTCAAATACAGGGATTTTTTTTTTTATGGCCATTAAGCAAGAAAAGAAAGTGCAAAAGGCAATTTTTGTGCCTTGGGGATGGATCTTCAGTTCTGTTCAAGATGATGGCTTTTGGTAGGACCTAAGCCTATTGTCAGGAGACCCTGTTATTCCAGCTCTGCAAATAAACCGTGAGGTGCCTTTGTGGGATTTGCACTGGGACTCGAGTAAACTCTCATATAAACATAACTGAGGCAAATTTGTCTATTTTGCTTTCAGCTTACTAAACAAATCCTTTGGTTGTTTGCAGAAAGCCCTAATTTTGCTTCCAGCATATCTGTTTACTACGAAATAATAAACGCTTCTGGGTAGGTTTATCTTGCCATACAATTCTCCAGGTGCCAATTTTTTCATAAATTGGGATCTTCTGGTAGCTTTACTTAATTTCTAAAATCCTTCTGTTTATGTATCCTGAAAAATAAATGCCTATCTACAAATTCTGCAATGGACAGATTTAATCACCAGTGAAAAGTGTTAAGAATGGCAAATCAGTGCTTGCTTTAACCAGCCTCGGGAGGAGGGGCTGGGTGCATCCAAGGCAGAGTTTCCCTAAAAGTCGTTAAGTCTGGGGGTGCACAAAGATGAACGTGCCCGTACCAGACCTGCAGCAGTGCTGTTAGAAGGCAACCCAGGGCAGCCGGTCTTCGTGCTGCGGAACAAATGGAGCAGCAGTGGATGACAGAGAGGAGTGAGGGTCCGTTTTCAGCTCTGTGCCTACAAGGCTTTTGGGGGAAGGAGAGCTGGATAAATGCATAACCTCAGGCTAAAACACGGTGTTCCATTAATTCCTTCTATTGAGCTTTAAACTAGATTTCCAACCTCCAAGATAAAATCCGTTTCACCTTTTCTTAAAACTTTAAATAAATACTCTAAAAATTGATTGTCTCCTTAGAGACCCACGAGAATAAAAATCAGCGATTCATTTTCAAATAACATGTTAGCTTCTAGTTTTAAAATTCTTACTGATTCTAATTGAACTATAGCTATTTTCCAGAGTACAAGTCAAAACAGAGCCATCAACTCCATGTATTGATATTAGAGAGGTTAAAATGGCAGAGTAAAAGGTAGAGATCAGATAGAGACTATGAGCCTAGATTTCTGTCTTGAGGCTAAGAATTTTCAGGAATTCTTCCACTGTTAGAAAAAGCCAGAGGATTGAAAAGGTCCATACGTACTGCGCGAGAATTTATCTACTGGGATTAGCGCATGTAACTTGAGACGTCAGCCGGTACCGTGTATTTAGAAATCAGTCTGTTGTTGGTCTATGAGAAGAATGACTGCTCAACCCTGAAATGGTTTGATGAATCTTGAAGCATGTTGAGTAAAGAAAGCAAAACAAAAAAAAT